>ML287425.1:30759-49743 GCA_005239495.1 Nicotiana undulata
TGTACGCCACGGCGAGATTCAGACTACAAGGGTGTGATCGGGCCGTACGCCACGGCGAGATTGAGACTACAAGGGTGGGATCGGGTCGTACGCCACGGCGAGATTGAGACTACAAGGGTGGGATCGGGCCGTACGCCACGGCGAGATTGAGACTACAAGGGTGGGATCGGGCCGTACGCCACGGCGAGATTGAGACTTACCATATGGGAGTGGGCCGTACGCCACGGCGGATACCAACTTGTTTGATTTGAGATTGTTATTTGATGCCGGATATTGATGTACTTGATCATTTGTTTTACTTGCCTAGAGTTTTCTTTACATTCCTTACTGTTGGACCTTAGTGAGTATCGAGTCGACCTCTCTCCACTACTTCTTCGAGATTAGACGGGATACTCACTAGGTACATATTTATAAATATGTACTCATGCTACACTTTCTTTCTTTTTCTGTACGTGACTGTACAGGTCCGGAGGCTGGTCCATCTGATTTTCAGGCCGGTGCCAGATATTGATAGCATGGTCATACTTCACGGTGAGCTGCTTTCCTGGCGACTTCCTAGCAGCACCCTGGAGTCCCTTTTGTTATGATCTCTGTCTATTTCATTCAGACTGAGACCCTGTATATGTTGTAGTCATTGTATATTCAGTAGCTGCCCGTGACACTCGTGACACTAGTTCCTGGCACACACGCGATATATTTGTTTTTGGGGTTTTGGGTTGTATATCCATATGTATGTCTTATTTTGGCCTTGTATCTACTATGATTTTACCTTTACTCAAGGCTAGTATCATGTTAGTTGTTAATAACTGGTAATCATTGACTTGTTTGATCGAATGGGAAGGGTATCACTTAGTGAAAGTTATATCGGCTTGCATTACCCCGCTGTTGGGCGCCATCGCGACCTGAATTAGGATTTGGTTCGTGGCAACGTGGTATGAGAGCTCTAGGTTCACGTAGTCCCACGAGTCACGGGCAAACCCAGTAGAGTCTTGCGGATCGGTACGGAGACGTCTGTACTTATCTTCAGGAGGCTATAGGGTGTTAAAAACTCCTTTTGTTCATATCCTATCGTGCAACCAATTATGTACTCAAACATGTTCTTTTATTCTCTCATAGATGGTGAGGACGCGTGCTTCACATGTTCCTGATCCAGGGGAGGCTGCTACCCCCGCCGCTCGAGGCCGTGGTAGGGGCAGGGGTAGGGCTCATGTTCGTAGGAGGGGCGAGGGCATCCCAGAGCTGTACCGGTTGCACCGATTAGGGATCCTTATGTTGAGAAGCAGGATGAGCTGCCTCCAGTAGCTCCACCACCAGCTGATTTTATGACGGCGCCGGGCTTCTAGGAGGTCATGGGCTGTATGCTGAGGTTCATGGATACTATGTCACATGCGGGTGTACTTCCGTCGGATCCTGCTGCTTCTCAGGCAGGAGGGAGAGTTCAGACCTCTACCGCTCAGGCTACAGGACCAACAACAACAATACATTGTACTCCAGATATTCCACCAGTGATCGCGGTTCAGCCTGGGGTGGCCGCACCAGAGCCCAGGCCAGTTGCAGAGATAGACCAACAGAATCTGCTGGGTAGATGGACCCAGCTTCGCCCTTTGACCTTCGGGGGTGAGCGGGGAGAGGACGCACATGATTTCATCGAGAGGTGCAGGGACATACTACACAACATGAGGATATTAGAGTCACATGGGGTAGATTTCGCGACCTTCCAGCTTGAGGGCAGAGCTCGCCGCTGGTGGCAGTCTTATGTACTCAGTAGGCCAGCAGGGTCTCCACCGGTTACTTGAGAGCAGTTTACTCAGTTATTCTTGGACCGATACATTCCACCGTCTGAGAGGGAGGAGTTGTGGGGTCAGTTTGAGAGGTTAGAGCAGGGGAGATGTTTGTGTCAGATTATGAGGTCAGGTTCTCAGAGTTGTCTCGCCATGATATCATGATATTGCCCACAGATGCTGAGAGGGTTCGGCGGTTTGTGGCAGGCTTACATCCGGGCAGGACTTCCATGGCCAGAGAGGTAGAGATGGGTACCCCATATCAGCTTGTAGTCAAGATAGCTCGACGTATCGAGGGTTACCGTGCGACGATTAGAGAGCAGGGTCAGCAAGACAAGAGGCCCAGGTTCACATGTGACTTTAGAGGGGCTCCATCTAGGGCCAGGGGTCAGTACGGAGGTGTCCAGTTCAGCAGGCCTTCCTATTTAGCACCTCCAGTACCTCCTAGGGTTGTTCCAGTCATGCCCCAATTTAGCGCCATGCCAGAGCGCTCCTATCATCCTCCAGCCATCCAGAGTGCACCCAGTAGTTATTCTAGCCATCAGAGATCCTCCAGTAGTGCTTTACTAGAGGATTCACACCGCTCTTCAACTATTCAGGGTTCCTCCTCTTCAGGGCAGCGAGTAGTAGTGCCATGGGGTTGCTTCGAGTGTGGGGATCTGGGTCACGCATGGAGGTTTTGTCCCAGGTATCGGGGCAAGGCCGTGCAGCAGAGCCAGCAGCCTATGATTACAGCACCAGCAGCACGACCACCTAGGGGTGGAGGTCAAGTTGGGAGGGGTCGCCCTAGAGGGGGAGGCTAGTCAGGAGGGGGTTGTTCAGCTCCAACTCATCCTGGGGGAGCTCGGTCTTTGGGTGCTCCAGCCAGATTTTATGCTATTCCTGCCAGGGCAGATGCAGTGGCATCAGACGCGGTGATTACATGTACTATTTTGGTCTGTGGTAGAGAGGCTTCAGTGCTATTTGATCCAGGGTCTACATATTCATATGTTTCAGCATTATTTGCCCGTTCTCTGGATGTTATTTGTGAGTCTTTGGGTTCTCCCTTGTATGTATCCACTCCTGTAGGCGACTCTGTAACGGTAGACCGGGTCTACCGGTCTTGTGTGATTACTTTCTGTGGGTTTGAGACCAGAGCCGACCTGTTGTTGCTTGATATGGTTGATTTCGAGGTCATCTTGGACATGGATTAGCTATCCCCTCATCATGTTGTCCTGGATTGCCATGCCAAGAAAGTTACATTAGTCATGCCTGAGTCGCCGAGGTTAGAGTGGAGGGGTGCTTCAGTTAGTGCCTTCAGCCGGGTCATTTCCTTCATGAAAGCTCGGCACATGGTCGAGAAAGGGTGTTTGTCTTATCTTGCTTATGTTCGGGACACCACCGCCGAGTTTCCTACCCTTGATTCAGTGCCTGTCGTTTGGGAGTTTCCAGATGTGTTCCCTTCAGACCTTCCAAGCATGCCTCCAGATCGAGATATATATATTTATGCATTGATCTGACTCCAGATACTCAGCCTATTTCTATTCCTCCTTATCGTATGGCCCCTAAGGAGCTAAAGGAACTGAAGGAGCAGCTTGAGGAGTTGTTGGCCAAGGGATTCATTAGGCCCAGTGTGTCGCCGTGGGGTGCTCCAGTCCTATTTGTGAATAAGAAGGATGGGTCTATGCGGATGTGTATTGACTACCGCTAGTTGAATAAAGTGACCATCAAGAACAAGTATCCTCTGCCGCGCATTGATGATTTGTTTGACCATCTACAGGGTGATCGTGTGTTCTCTAAGATTGATCTGAGGTCAGGTTATCACCAGTTGAGGATTCGGGCTTATGATGTCCCGAAGACTGCATTTCGCACCAGATATGGCCACTATGAGTTCTTAGTGATGTCCTTTGGCTTGACTAATGCCCCAGCAGCATTTTATGGACTTGATGAATAGGGTATTCAGGTTGTATATCGACTCCTTCATTATTGTTTTCATTGATGATATATTGATCTACTTACGGAGCCTAGGAGAGCACGAGCAGCATTTGAGAGTTGTACTTCAGACCTTGCGAGAAAAGAAGCTATATGTTAAGTTCTCCAAGTGCGAGTTTTGGCTGGAGTCCGTGGCATTTCTGGGGCATGTGGTTTCAGGTAAGGGTATCAAGGTTGATCCACAGAAGATTGAGGCAGTTCAGAGTTGGCCACATCCTACTTCGGCTTCAGAGATCAGGAGTTTTCTAGGTTTAGCAGGCTACTACCGTCGGTTCATGGAGGGGTTCTCTTCTATTGCCGCCACATTAACTAGATTGACTCAGAATAATGTTCCATTTTAGTGGTCCGATGATTGTGAAGCGAGCTTTCAGAAGCTCAAATCAGCGTTGACTTCAGCACCAGTGTTATCATTGCCTTTTGAGTCTGGTGTATATACAGTGTATTGCGACGCTTCACGTGTCAGATTGGGATATGTGTTGATGCAGGATGACAACTAAAGGTTCATGAAAATAATTACCATGTCCACAATTTGGAGTTGGCGGTGATTGTTCATGCTTTGAAGATATGGCGGCATTATTTGTACGGTGTATCTTGTGAGGTCTATATTGACCACCACAACCTGCAGTACTTGCTCAAGCAGAGGGACCTTAATTTGAGGCAGCGGAGGTGGCTTGAGTTGTTGAAAGACTATGATCTCACTATTCTGTATCACCCGGGAAAGGCAAATGTTGTAGCGGATGCTTTGAGCAGGCGGGCAGCTAGTATGGGTAGTTTGGCCTACATTGCAGCTGAGGAGAGACCTTTAGCCTTGTACATACAGTCCTTAGCCAACCGTTTGGTAAGATTGGACCTTTCATAGCCTCGTCGAGATTTAGCTCATGTGGTAGCCTAGTCTTCATTATTGGGAGAGATCAAGGCTCGACAGTTTGATGATCCACGCCTAGCAGAGCTTAGGGATACGGTGGTCCAGGGCAGGGCCAAGGAGATTACCTTAGGCGAGGATGGTGTTCTACGACTCCAAGGTCGATTGTGTGTTCCTGATGTTGACGGCCTGAGGGAGAGGATTCTAGCAGAGGCGCACAGTTCTCGGTATTCTATTCATCCGGGAGCGACAAAGAACCGTGACCTGAAGCAGCACTATTGGTGGAGGCGGATGAAGAAGGACATTGTTCAGCATGTGGCTAGGTGTCTTAATTGTCAGCAGGTTAAGTACGAGCATCAGCGGCCAGGAGGCTTGTTTCAGCAGATGCCCATTCCTCAGTGGAAATGGGAGCGTATCACTATGGACTTNGGAGGCTAGCTTAGATTTTACCTTCGGGAGATAGTCCGGCCGGTGTCTATTATTTCAGATCGAGGTCCTCAGTTCACTTCGCATTTCTGGAGAGCTTTGCACAGCGAGATGGGTATTCAAATAGACCTCAGTTCAGCATTTCACCCTTAGACTGATGGCCAGTTAGAGCGTACAGTTCAGATTCTGGAAGATATGCTCAGGGCCTGTGTGATTGATTTCGGGGGTCAGTGGGATCACTTCTTACCCTTAACAGAGTTTGCATACAATAATAGTTATCAGTCCAGCATCGAGATGGCTCCATTCGAGGCTTTATACGGTCGGCGGTGTCGTTCTCCGATTGGGTGGTTTGAGCTTGGCGAGGCCAAGCTATATGGTACAGATCTGGTGAGAGATGCCTGGAAAGGTGAAGATTATTCAGGAAAGGCTCCGTACAGCCCAGTCTAGGCAGAAGAGCTACGCAAATCAGCGGGCACGTGATGTGGCATTCATGGAAGGAGATAAGGTTATGTTGAAGGTTTCGCCGATGAAGGGCATTATGAGATTTGGGAAGAAAGGCAAGCTAAGCCCCAGGTTTATAGGTCCTTTCGAGGTGCTGAAGCGGGTTGGAGAGGTTGCTTATGAGCTTGCTTTGCCTCCAGCCTTATCAGGAGTTCACCCGGTATTTCACATATCTATGTTTCAGAGGTATCATGCCTACTTCTCGCACGAGGTTGATTACAGCACTATCCAGTTAGATGGGAAGTTGGGCTACGAGGAGGAGCCAGTTGCCATTATTGATAGGCAGGACCGCCAGTTGAGGTCTAAGACAGTTTCTGCGGTTAAGGTCCAGTGGAGGGGCCAACCAGTTGAGGAGGCAACTTGGGAGTCCAAGCACGACATGCGGAGCAGATATCCTCAACTATTCAGCACTCCAGGTACGATTCTAGTCTCGTTCTAGGATGAACGTTTGTTTAAGAGGGGGAGAATGTAACGATCCAGCCGGTCGTTTAGCGTATTAAGATCCTGTTTCCTTAAATAAAGCCTTCCATAGCGTCTATTCGTGCTTTATGACTCGCGGGAGCGGGTGGTTCGGGATTTGGGAATGAATTGGATGGTTTAGGAACACTTGGTTCCTTAAGGTTGGCCTATTTGACCAAGTTTGACTTCGGTCAACATTTTGAGCAAACGACCTCAGAATCGAGTTCTGACAGCTCTAGTAGCTTCGTATAGTGATTTCGGACTTGGGCGTATGTTCGTCTCGGGTTTCTGATGACCCGGGAGCGTTTCGGTGCCCGAAATGGAAATCAGGATTTCCTTAAGTTTAGAATTTGGCCTGGAATAGGACTTTATTCTATCGAGGACCGAATGGAATTCCGGGACCAGTAATAGTTCCGTGTAGTCATTTATGACTTGTCTGCAAAATTTGGGGTCATTCCGAGTAGAATAGACCCGTTCGGCGTAGTGTAATAAATTCTAGAATTTCCAAAGTTCTTAAGCTTGATTAATTTGGTTTTGGGGTTGAATTAGAGTTCCGTTGTTGTTTTTCATGTTACGGAAGTTCGAGTGAGTTCGTATCATGAATACATACTTGCCGGTGCTTTAGGACGGGGTCCCGGGGGGCTCGGGGGTGTTTTAGACCCCCGGGAGCTAAGTTAGAAAAACCAGAAAATTTTCTGTTTGGTTTCCTTCTCTGCGATCGCAGAAGCAGGGATGCGATCACAGATAAGTATTTATGCTGGTCCATCCAATGTTCTCTGCGATCGCAGGCATCCCTCCGCGATCGCATATGGTCCCCTCCCCAACCCTCTACGGTCGCAGACTCATCCCTGCGATCGCACAAGTCACCTATCCCCCTACTGTATGTTCCTCTCTACGGTCCTAGACCTCACTCCTGCGATCGCATAAGCCTACCTCCCTACCCTCTGTGATCGCATGCCCCATCTATGCGATCGCATAGTGCTTCCTGGGGGCCAGGGTCATTTGTTCTCCGTGATCGCAGGCCTGATGCCGCGATCGCAGTGAAGGTTTCCCTGTGCAGTATTTAAATGTCCAATTACGGGATTCTTCTTCATTATTCAATACCCAACCTCCATTAGAGCTCCTCAAAGCTAGGGAAAAGGTGTCCAAGGTCAAGTCCTTCCAGGTTAGTATGATTTTCTCTCTAAATTCATGAATTTATTATGGAAATCTAACTAATTATCTATTAAAATATCAAATCACGGGAAAATTGAGTAGAACTTTCTAGGGCTTTGATAATTAGTGAATTATCCCTTTTTAGCCATGAATTCCTAAATAAATTATGTAATTACGATCCTTAGGCTTCGGGTAATTCATTCCTTCGAGAATTTTCAAAATCCGAATACGTGGGCCCGGGGTCAAAATTTCAAAAACCTTCAAGAATTCTATATTTTGGGATTTCTTGTTAATTCTTATTCTTGGAGCATAAATTGATTGTTTGGCTAGTTGTGAGCCGTCAAGGGTAGTTTCAGAATTTCGGGCGCATCTTTTGATCCGGTCCTTGGTCCGATGAGTGCTTTTATTGAGGTGAGTCTCCTTTCTAACCTTGTTGTCCCTCTAGGTAACCCTGTTTGCTGTGTGATTTTGTTTGGGGGCTACGTACGCACCGAGTGACGAGGGTCCGTACATAGTGGGTATTACTGCTTCGTCCGGGTAGTTAGGACACATCATGCTCTTTGTTTTCCCCTGTTGTAG
This sequence comes from Nicotiana undulata, assembly GCA_005239495.1. Lineage (NCBI taxonomy): Eukaryota > Viridiplantae > Streptophyta > Magnoliopsida > Solanales > Solanaceae > Nicotiana > Nicotiana undulata. Next base: position 38,494 of record ML287425.1, read on the forward strand.
CATAGATATGACCTGCATACTTGTGTGATTGGTATTGTTGTCTTTGAACGTTGTGATACTTGGCTTGATTTAAGTGTGATAAGAGAATCACGGGATGGGATTGGGTCGTACGCCACGGCAGAGTGATGATTGATTATATTATGGGATCGGGTCGTATGCCATGGCAGAGTGATGATTGATTATATTATGGGATCGGGTCGTACGCCACGACAGAGTGATGATTGATTATATTATGGGATCGGGCCGTACGCCACGACGATATTGAGACTACAAGGGTGGGATCGGGTCGTATGCCACGGCGAGATTGAGACTACAAGGGTGGGATCGGGTCGTACGCCACGGCGAGATTGAGACTACAAGGGTGGGATCGGGCCGTACGCCACAGCGAGATTGAGACTTACCATATGGGAGTGGGCCGTACGCCACGACGGATACCAACTTGTTTGATTTGAGATTGTTATTTGATGCCAGATATTGATGTACTTGATCATTTGTTTTACTTGCCTACAGTTTTCTTTATATTCTGCTTAGTTTTCTACTGTTGGACCTTAGTGAGTATCGAGTCGACCTCTCGTCACTACTTCTTCGAGATTAGACGGGATACTCACTGGGTACATATTTATATATATGTACTCATGCTGCACTTTCTTTCTTTTTCTGTACGTGACTGTACAGGTCCGGAGGCTGGTCCATCTGATTTTCAGGTCGGTGCCAGATATTGATAGCGTGGTCATACTTCACGGTGAGCTGCTTTCCTGGCGACTTCCGAGCAACACCCTGGAGTCCCTTTTGTTATGATCTCTGTTTATTTCATTCAGACTGAGACTCTGTATATGTTGTAGTCATTGTATATTCAGTAGCAGCCTGTGACACTCATGACACTAGTTCCTGGCACACACGCGGTATATATATTTTTGGGGTTTTGGGTTGTATATCCATGTGTATGTCTTATTTCGGCTTTGTATCTACTATGATTGTCACGACCCGAAATCCCACCTTTCAGGCCATGACTGCGTCTAACGTTAAACCCGCTAGACAAGCCAACGTATACAACATTATTGCCTTAATAACACAACGTAACAATATTTAAAACTATTAACCTTCAAACATTTACTGGAATAACTCGAATTCATTAATGTCCAACCTTTTTCGAAAAACATCCCTCACTATTAACTCTCAAAACTTTACTGAACATCCCAAATCACTTCAAATGTTTCACAGCAGAAAAATAATAATATTATCTCAAAAACTCAAAATGAAATGATAAGACATCTATAACGAACAATCGCAAAACCGGGGTGTCACAACCTCACGAACTATCTAACTGAGTACTAAATACAAAGTCCGAAAAGAAATATACAATTGTCTTGAAACTAGGAGAAAAGGTAAGACAATGAGGAATCCAAAAGCAGGAGAGACACCAAGGCCCACGAACGCCAGCGGGTATACCTTGAAGCTCTGGGTGGACTGAAGGTGACTCCCTCAATGCGGTCCACTAGGTCCGGATGCGTGATCTGCACAACATTAAGAAGTGCAGTGTAGCATCAGTACAACCGACCCCATGTACTGAGTAAGTGCCGAGCCTAACCTCGGCCGAAGTAGTGACGAGGCTAGACTTGACAATAACGATAACCTGTCCTATTCTACAACATGTAACATGGAAAATACAAGACAAGGGATAAACAAACAAGTAAGGGATACGGGAGCAGAAAAGGGGAAAACAAGTGAAGTAAAGCAGTCTAATTGACAGATAGAAGTAAACCAGGGAGGCATCTAATACAATAGCCCACGAATCAAGTACAAATATCAGAAAAAGTAAACAAATGGCACGACATCACCCTTCGTGCTTTTACTCTCTTCCTCACAATGCAATGTACAAAAAATCATGGCACGGCATTTACCTTCGTGCTTATAATCAATAAAATCATGGCACGGCATTTACCTTCGTGCTTATAATCAATAAAATCATGGCACGGCATCACCCTTCGTGCTTTACACTCTTCCTCACTATGCAATGAAATCAAGTATCATGACACGGCATCACCCTTCGTGCTTTACACTCTTCCTCACCAAACAATAACAGATAAATGGCAAGGAGTACAGCATAGTGGAAATAAGCAATTCAGAACACCCGGCAAGGGGGAAACATCAAGTAGTAACTCAAGAAATGCCCGGCAAGGGTCTCAGCTATAACCAATTACCTCAATCACGTACTCTACACTTGTATTACCATTCGTATCAACACTTCTCAAACTCAATAGCCAATACTTTCAATCAAGAATAAATTACCAAGTAAAGACAATCTCATAATATACTAAACATGGAAGAAATACTGCAATTTCTATGAAAATAGACTCACGGGCATGCTTGACTCACAATGCATAGGTACTCGTCACCTCACCTATGCAATGAACATGATAATCACTTAGCACGTAGCAATTAATACCTATTCCCTCACCAAANAACTCCGGAACCACAATATCTAAGCATAATTAATTTAAGTGTATCAATAATAACTCAATAACACCATCCCATAGCCTAAATACACAATTCCTACCTTTCTTGCAAAATTCCCAAAATTCGACCCCGGGCCCAAGTGGTCTAAACTCGAGGTTCGGACCAAAACCCGCTCACCCATTACCCCACGAGTTCAAATATATGATTAGTTTTAAGATTCGACCCCAAATTGAGATTGAATCACCCAATTTTTCCAAAAACCTAACACTACCCAAAAACACAATTTCCCACTTTGATTGCATGTTTTTAGGCCTATGCGATCGCGGAGGCAGGAATGCGATCGCATAGAGACCAAGGCTGGGTGCACTGCGATCGCGGAAGGGTTAATGCGATCGCACAGGTATACGACCTCCCCCTTATGCAATCGCACAAAGGAAATAGCGATCGCACAAGGTATTTTCCTCCAGCTGCCCTTACCCACCTAATACACTATGCGATCGCGGAGTATGCTATGCGATCACATAGTGCAACAGACTACCCCCCAGGCACGAAGCTATGCGATCGCGGACAACTCTATGCGATCGCATAGAGTAAACTTTGCCCCTACCAACCTAATGTTGTGCGATCGCGGATATGCATATGCGATCGCACTGAAGGAAAGGCCTGACACCAGAAACAGGAGAAACACCAGATTTTCCTATCTTTTTACACCCCGTTAGCTACCCGAAACTCACCCGAGCCCTCGGGTCTCAAAACCAAAAACACATACGTCTCCCAATACATCCTACGGACTTGTTCAAGCATTTAAACCACCAAAATATCATCAAAAACACGGAATTAAACCTCAAAACTCTTAGAAATTTCTCAAACTTCACAAACTTCTAAATTTTCATTTTTAATCCGAATCACGTCATTTCAAGTCCGTTTTACACCAAATTTCACAGATAAGTCACATAACATATAATAAACATATTCCGGGCTTCGAAACCATAACACGGGCCCGGTAACACGGTTTTCACATAATAATTCATTTTCAAAATCCTTTATTATTTTCAGAAAATAATTTTCTTTAAAAATTCTTTTCTCGAGCTTGGGACCTCGGAATTCAATTCCGGACATACGCCCAAGTCCCATATTTTCCTACGGACCCTACGGGACTGTCACATCATGGGTCCGGATCCGTTTACCAAAAATGTTGACCAAAGTCAACTTTATTCAATTATTTCATTCAAACTCTATTTTTATCAAATTTTCACATAGAAGCTTCCCGGCTACATGCCCGGGATGCGCACACATATCGAGGTGAGATTAACGGAGATTTTCAGGGCCTCGAAACACAGATTTAGCTAGAATTATTTAGGATGACCTTTTGGGTCGTTACAATGATTTTACCTTCACTCAAGGCTAGTATCATGTTAGTTGTTAATAACTGGTTATCATTGACTTGTTTGATCGAATGGGAAGGGTATCACTTAGTGAAAGTTATATCGGCTTGCCTTACCCCGCTGTTGGGCGCCATCGCGACCTGAATTAGGATTTGGGTCGTGACAATTTTGATGCCGGAGAATCTTTGAGGCAATTCAAACCAGCGAAAAGGAAAGGAAAAGAAATAGTTTCAGATGATGATTTTGTAGAAGATTTACCTATCATTAAACCTGCAAAGAAAGCTAAAGTGTCTCCCTCTGCTAAAACTCCAAAAAAGAAGAAAACCTCAAAAAAGCCCTTGCTGTTAAATCTCCTAAAAATGTTAAAAAATATTCGTTGGTGAAGGTAAGAATTCAGTAATTTCTACACTAGTTATTTCGTTTGTTTTAATTCTTAAATATCTCCATAATATGTGGTTTTTCTGATTTGTAGATTATTTGTCTTCATTTTGAAGATTAGTTATAGTTTTATAGATCTATTTAAAATTGTAGATATATTGTGACAAATTGTAGCTAAATTGTGTTTTAATCTTAAATTTGTTATGTTTTTGTAAATATTCTGTATTACAAATGTAGATATGTTGTTGTTTTTTTATATTTAAGCACTGTAAAATGAGAGATTATTTATATTTTGTGCAGAATGGACATTTTTTTGCACCTCATAATGTTGATTATGGGGTCCTTAGGTTTCATACATTATGTGACCTTAGTGTTCCTAGCCAAATTAAAGAGTTATTGTCTCCAAATGCATTAGAGCTATTCAAGAAGACATGTTTTGGTTATTTACTGTCATTTCCCATTTTATGTATGCAAAACCAAGCTATTCATCTTCTTAAGAAGTATGAATTGAATTCATTCGATGCTTCCTATTTTTCAACTGAGTTAATGGGTCAGAGGTTAAATTTTGGATTGAGAGAGTTTGCGTTAATAACTGGTCTTAGATGTTATACCGAGGTGACAAACTTTGGTTACACTACGAAATCAGACAGTAAGATAATGAGGAGTTACTTTCCAAACAAGGTAAAAGTGGAGAAGCCATACCTAGAACAGATTGTAAACAACAAAAGTTGGGTAAATGATGAGGATGCAGTAAAGTTATGTATTCTATATCTCATAGAATTCTTCATTTGTCCTTCAGACAAAGAACATGTTGCGTTGGTAGATCATTTTAGGTTTTATTGGTGGACTCCGGACAGTATGAGACATACACATGGGGTATTGAGTCTTACAGACAGTTGATTGAATCAGTTAGGCACCGGATAAATCCTTTCTGTCATTCTTATCTCATTCGAGAATTCCCACTAGCCATGCAAGTATGGTTGTATGAGTGTTGCTCTACCGTCAACACTGATATAACTACAATGATTGATAATTCAATCCCTCACATACTTAACTGGTCAGTTAGTAAGGGTCGGATTTGGTTAGCTACAATTGAAGATATAATGATCAAACGTGAATGGATCAAGGTAAATATTTTTTATTTATCAATATACAATTTACCTACAGAATATCTACAATTTGTATACATATTCTGCCTTAATCAAGTTAAATTTATTTTTTTCTCATTCAGTTCACCAACATAAATGAATCACCTGAAGAGCTTTCTGTGATGTCTCTGCCTGATAAAGTTGAGTACATAATTGAAGAAGTTGAACATATTTATGAGGATCCCAAAGTTGATGCTCCTCCATTGGAACCCAAAGAATCAATTGGAAAAGAGGAGAAGAAATCTATTCTTAAATAGATTAGAAAATTTTAAAAAGGTTTTGAAAAGGTAACATGTGTTCTTAAACAGATTTGTGATGTATACATAATATTGCATATTTTCTTTAATGTATGTTAAGCCATATTTTGAAGTTAACTCTCTATATTTGTAATATGTAGGTCAATTTAGAGCTTGAATCTTTTAGGAAAGATGTATTTGAAGAAAGAACTAGGTAGCCTTCGAGTGCTACTAAATGAGTCAGTCAAGGTTGTTAAACAGGTGATAAACAGTCGAAATGATCATGTTGATGAAAAGGTAATATTGGAATTTTATTCATATAACAAAACTATGTATGTCACCTCTAAAATATATATCCTAACTAATATAAAACTTTCAGTTTGCTGGGAGTTGTACCAAAAATTCTGACCAACCAAAAGACAAGAACAATCAACAATTTCAGTTCACTAGTGGAGAACCAGTACATGCCAGCACCAGCAAAATAGGTATCTACAGAATAACTCCATTTTATCTACAAATTATCTACAAGTTATATTCAAAGTATCTATAATATTTCTTCATAATATCTACAATATATTTACATTATCTATACAATATATATACAATTAAATACAACATATTTACACAGCGCTACAGATTTATGTAGATCTCTATAACACAACTACATAATTAAAAAAAATTAATTAAAAAATAGAACATGTTGAAGGTGCACTTGATGAAGAAAATCATCCAGCACATGTTGATCTATATACCCATTTTGAAGGTGCAGTTGATGAAGAAAATGCAGGTTTGAAATTGTATTCAGAGATTTTTGCTTTATGTCTCAATTTTTTACCATTCTATTAAGATAGATATACATGCTGTTATAGTGAGGGAAGATATGCGTGCACAATCTCCAATTCACGGAGTCACAGTAGTAGTTCAAATAGAACAACAGAATGAGGAAGATGTCAATGTAGGTGAAGAAGCAGAGTATGTGAATGTAGGTGATTCATAAGACTCCAGAGGTGAGAAGAAGGAGGTTACACTTGATGATTTTGAGCTGACTGATAACTTCTCCCAGTTGGTTAAGTTCGCGAGCCTACACAAGATGAAACAACACCTGTGCATCAAGGTAGAATAAGCCAACTTGGAAAGCATGCCCGATCACCATTTCTCCCTTTATACAGTTCTGGTGGCAGCACCTCGGTTGGACCTCAAAAATTTCACCCCAAGAACCCATTTACTAGTGTTATTGGTCAAGATGTAGATCCTGAGTTGTTGGATCAATTCAACAATTGGTTATACCACGGTACCGACACAGGTTCAAAGAGGTTAGTTTACACAACTTGACATTTTGATTACATTATTCATCTTTTACATATTCACTTCATTCAACATTTTTATTTTAAGTTCTATTTGTTTATATAGGAGGAAGGCTCCGTATTCCATAAAGGACAACCAAATTAAGCCATGGTTTGATCTTAGAGTGGAAAAGGTTGACAAGAAGGAGTGGTTCTTTTCCTTGGCACACCCCGGACAAGTCCTCAATGACTCGGTAAACTCTTATTAGAAAATGTAGTTAGTTTGTTGATTTTTTTTTAATTTACAACATTGTTATAGTAATAATCTGAATTGTTGGTATATTGTAGATATTGTTAATGAATTTATGTTAACACACAGAGTTGTACATATTTTGTATATATATTATAGATACTTTGTAATAATGATAAAACACGGATTAAATTATAGTGTTTCTGTGGATATTCTGTAGATAATCTATGATACTGATTTAAAACACTTGTAATTGTAGTTATTTTGTAGTTTTATTGTAGATAAATTTTAATAATCCATAGAATAAATGTAATCTGTTTTTGTTGCAGCACATTGATGTTATAATGTATTACTTGAGGAAAAGAGGAAAGTATGGCCCCACAACAAGACCAGGTTTACTACCACTGATTGTATGTTCAAGACTAGGATTGAAATTTTTTATGATAAGTTCAACAATTCTCCTCAAGAAAAGAAGTTTTTATTGTCAAACCCCGGGACGTCGTAGCAGAATACATGTTGGGGTATAGATTACTCGCAAATATTGCATGGGATCAAGTTGATTCTGTGATCATGCCCGTCAATATTGTAGAAAAATTCCACTGGGTGTTGGTTATTTTTGACATTGCAGACATGGTACTTTATGCGTATGATTCTATGGTCTCTTCACGCAATCACCCTATTGTTGAATCTTGTGTCGACAAGTTTTCTGTTATTATCCCTCTGTACTTGTCATGCACCGATTTTATGGGAAGCGTAAAGACATCAACTTCAAGAATACAAAGGCATACATTGAGAAAACTGTTACCGACCCTCTTGACATTTAGTGGATCGTCGAAGAGATATCACAACAAAAAGAAGGATCACTATAACAAAAATCTTCTTTCTTTCTATCCATTTAACATTTTTTTTGTTAATTGTTTGGTAAATATTGACATTTTTTTATTTTTTGCAGCGACTGTGGTGTATTTGTTGTTGCCTTTGCAGAGTATGTTAGTCTTGGAGACTTATCAGTTTCAGCAGAAGACCTTTCTGATATTGACCAACATCGTAGACGCTATGGAGTGCTACTGTGAGACTATGCTAGAAAGAAGCAGGAGTATGGTGCAATTAGTGAAAGTGAGGTGACAGGCAGATTGACAAGGAGAAAAGGTGCACCGACTTTGAATGAGAAAACACGAGTCCAGAGGAAGAAGAAGTAGTTGCAATGTTTTGTATGAAACATGTAGTATAATTGTTTAGTTGATGCTAGTTTAGAAGAAAGATTGTAGACAAGTTTATGAACAATATTGTTGTGTTTTAATTGTAGCAGACTTGCGCTACAATTATTTTAGCCTTTTTTTTTTTCTTATCCAGTGTAGTAGTTCAAATGAAAACATTCTCTTGATTTTATATTCACTTGTTGAATGTAAACAATACTTGATCTACATTATTTTAGCATATAAATCCTTTCCAACTGAATTATTATCTAGTTATTCTGTCAACTCAATAATATGTAGTTACTTTGTAGTTTTTCTGTAGATAAAGTGTTGATTTTATATTCACTTTTTGAATGTAAACAATACTTGATCTACATTATTTTAGCATATAATTCCTTTCCAACTGAATTATAATCTAGTTATTATGTCAGCTCCAGCAATTATAGTTTTTTGTAGTTGTTTTGTAGACAAATTGTAAAAGCTCATTAACAATACATTTTGTTGATTTTATATTCATTTGTTGAATGTAAACAAACAGTACTTGATCTACGTTATTTTTGTATATAACTCATTTCCAACTGATTTATAATCTAGTTATTCTGTCAATATTGTAAATTTTTGTAGTTTTTTTGTAGATAGATTGCAAAAACTCATTAAAAACTATGTAAAGGATGGTAGAGATGGTAAAAAAGTTGTAGATTATATATATATAAATCATTCATAAACCAATCAAGCTATGAAAGTATTAACTCAATACAGAAAAATGATTGAACAAAAACATTCCAAACTAATTACATTAAGAGTTGAAAACACATCAACAATTACACATCAAAAGTCTATTCTCTTGAAATCATCAACAATTTTTATGAAAACATCTGTTTACTACATGAAATTTTATTTCTTTTTGGGAGCATTCTTGCAAGATCTTTTGTTATGCCCTTTTACTCCGCAATTGCCACATGAAACCTTGTACTTCTTTGAATGTACTTCATCATATGTTTTGTGTCTTTATTTTTGAGGTCTTCCTGACTGTCTTTTCTCACCTAAAGGTGGATTTACAACTTGTTTAGTTATATCTTGTGGCACATTCCATTTGCTTTCATCAGGTAGAGGATTTACTGGTATTTCATAAGTACGCAATAGGCTCTCCCTTGTGTAATACGGCGAACAATAGTTTTCATAAGACTCATTCCGGTGCCTTAAAGCAGCCAAAGTATGCACACAAGGAAGTTCATCAAGCTGGAATTGCCCACAGCTACATCTCTTGTTTTCAAGACAAACAATGTAACGCTTCACACTATCTATCACAATATGGATATGATCTGTTGAAGCCCTCACCTACAATTACATTACAAACATAAAATAAAGCATCTACAATCAGAATACAAAATAGCTACAAAATATCGACAATATATCTACAGTGAATTTTAATATTTTATTTTCATGCAATAAATAAACAGACCTTACTCTAAGCTTCTGCGACAATGTTGTGTTGTCCTCCAGTTCTTTGTTGCATTTTTTTCCAAGGTATGTGAAGGTACCCTTTACTTTCAATAACTTTTTATTAGTCCACCGTTCAAGAAGAGTCCTCATATACTCTAATAGTTCTACTATCAGCAGCTCTCTTGCAACTTTTGTTACCGTATTCTATGACTCTGCAATGTTTGATGTCATAGTCCAAGTTCTGTTCATCGTAGCATGTACTCGTGACCATCTATGATAGACAATATCATATAAGTATGATTTAACACGCGGGTCTATCTCTTCAGTCTTTGCCATCCTTTAATTAAATTCATCAATAACGTATGATCGTGCGGAGGCAAAGTACAATTCGCTTAACTTTAGATGACCCTTCTTGAACTTTGCCCTAATATTTGTCCAAATATGCCACATGCAAGAATAATGTGGCACGTCGAGATAAACAATAGATGTTGCCTTCAAGATACTCTCATTCCGATATGAAAGAACACACATATTTGGTTTTTCACCATATGCATGTTTGAATTGCTCAAAAAACCACTTCCATGATGCGTCATTTTCTGAATCAACAACAACATATGCCAATGGTAATATGGTACCTACATTATGTGTCAAAAAATAATTAACTGGAAGCTTGTAAAATGCATAGAGAGACATATACATACAAACTACAATATATCTACAAAACATCGACAACTTATCTACACAAAACATACAAGTTACAATATATCTACAAAATATCTACTTTTTTACCTGTTGCATCCATTGTACTAGCTGTTAGCATTATTCCCTTGTATGATGACTTTAAGAAGGTCCCATCAACTACTACAATTGGCCTACAATATTCCCAACCACTGATTGACGTACAAATCGTAACAAATGCATATAAGAAGCAGTCATTTGCGGTATTCTTCAATTTAACTACAGACCCGGATAAGTCTTCTCTAGAATATAAAAATAACTTGGCAATTTGCTGTAGGAGTCAGCAAGATGACCTCTCAAAAACTCTAAGCCTTTTCCTTTACTCTCCAAGCTTGCATGTAGGTTAAGTTCACGCCGTGTTCAGACAACATGTCAGTTTGTATATCTTTTGGTGTGTAAATTGTCTTAGGATCAGAATATTTTGGAATAACCGTGCTACCAACTACCATGCCAGTAGGTTTGCGTTGTATGAATGTATTGTCCATCAAAGAGCATGTGTGCTGGTTGTTGAGTTTTCTGACCTTGAACATTGCAGAATCATTTATGCTAGTTGCCTTGAAGTGCCACATATAATTTTTACCAACACATATCAGCCAATAGCTACAAAATAAATACAATTTAAACACTAGGTTAAAAAATGTAGATTAAAAAAAATTTGTTGTAGCATAAAATGTTATAGTAAACAATATATATATATATATATATATATATATATATATATATATATATATATATT
>ML287426.1:0-87334 GCA_005239495.1 Nicotiana undulata
GCATCTGGCCTGGCCGGAAGTGCATAGAGACGAGCTGGTCCTCCCCCGGATCGACCTCCCCCTATGGGGTGACCTCTAAATGCCTGACCCCCACCCCTAGCTGCCTGAGCGGGTGGTGCACAAGCTAATGTCGAAGCTGGAGGCTGACCCCTCGGCTGATAAGAGCTGCTATCAAGACGGGAAAAACCTCTTAACATGGCCTGGATCCCCACACTCAAAACAACCTCTACCCACAACTGACGGCGGGGACTGAAGGGAACCCCTGGAACCGGAGTAGCTGCTGGAAGAACCCTGTCCTAAGGAGCCATAGAAGGACGGTGGCATGGGTGAACTCTGAGCTGGAAGGGCACTAAATGATGAACGACCCGAATGAGAACCACGAAACCCATGTCCTGAAGAGATCCCACTATGCACTGGACGGGCTGGCTGAGGAGGCCTGAATGAACGGCCTCTGATAGGCTGAGAAGAACCACCAGAATGAAAGCCACTATAAGTACCAGATCCACGAGGTCTCTTGGCCTCCCTCTCCTCACGCTCCTGGCGTCGGATAGACTCAATGTCTCTGGCAATGTCCACAACTGTCTCAAAAGAAACCCCAGACACCCTCTCTCTGGTCAGAAGAATCCGCAACTGATGGTTAAGACCATCAACAAATCTCCGAATCCTCTCCCTGTCCATTGGAACCAACCAGACAACATGACGAGCTAACTCGGAAAACCTCATCTCATATCGCGTCACTGTCATATCCCCCTGACGCAGCTGCTCAAACTCTCTACGCAGCTCCTAACTCTGAGATTGTGGTACATACTTCTCTAAGAAGAGAATAAAAAACTGGTGCCAAGTCAGTGGTGGTGTACCGGCGGGTATGCGCCTCTCATAGGCCTCCCACCAAGCAAGTGCCGATCCCGAGAACTGGAAAGTGGTAAATGGAACTCCGCTAGTCTCGAGTATCCCAGCTGTACGAAGAATCCTCTGGCACTTGTCCAAGAAAGCCTGGGCATCCTCGCCCTCAGTGCCACTGAAAGTAGGGGGATGGAGTCTGTTGAATCTCTCTAGTCTCCGCTGCTCATCATCTGCCAAGGCAGGGACCACGAAATCCGGTGCGGCAGCAACGGGCTGGACTGGGGCCACTCCCGGTGTCTGAAGCCCCCGAAGAACCTGCTCAGGAGTCCGGGCAGCTGGAGTCTGTATGCCTCCCCCGGCCTGAGATGTGGTAGCAGAAGAAGATAGAGCGACCGCCTGTGCTAAGCTGGTGCACACTGTCATAATCTGATTCAAGGTCTCCTGAAGACCTAGATCACTATAGGCACAGCTGGTGCCGGGTCCTGCCCCGCTGGAACCTCGACTGCGGGGACCTGATCCTGAGCAATGGGAGGATCCTCAGGTGCTGCCCCACAAACCGGACGGGCTGCACCCCTCCCCCTAGCCTGACCTCGACCACGAAGACCTCGGCCTCGAACTGGTCCTGCTGGTGTCGGGTCATCACTGCCGGTAGCACGAGTCCTCACCATCTGTGAGAGGATGAAACAATGAGAGTTTAGTTCCAAGAATCAACAGAGTCGCACGACAGAATTCAAGAATATGAAGTTTCCTAAGGGTTCTGCAGCCTCTCGAAGATAAGTACAGACGTCTCCGTACCGATCCGCAAGACTCTACTAAACCTGCTCATGACTGGTGAGACCTATTCAACCTAGTGCTCTGATACCAACTTGTCACGACCCGTTTCCGGGTTGTGATGGCGCCTGTCGTGGAACCAGGCTAGCCAACCGTTACAACAATACTCAATTCATTTACTAGAGAAATTTACTCATTTTTGGCTCAACTCATAGAAATACGGAAATTTTTAATCAGTTAAAAACTAGTCTAACAGAAAAATAAGCTCCAACAATCAATCTAGGATCTGGAGTCACGCAGTCATGAGCTACTAACATCAATACAACTGAGAAATAATACTGAAGTTTTAAGTTTCCAATTTCTAATACAGGAGGAAAAATAAGGAAAAGAGGGACGGGACAGCGAACGCCAGCTGCTACCTCGTCGGCTCTGAGAGATAAGCTGCTATCACCGATCCGCGCCAAATCTCGATGCACCTGGATCTGCACACATGGTGTGCAGGTAAGTAACGAAAACAACCTACGGTCTGAGGAGGTAGTGACAAACTCAACCTCCGTAAATAACAATTCGAATAATGAATGTTTCAGAAATAACCGAGAATATCAGTGACAATCATGTTATGTAAATGACCCTAGAACTTAGTCAAAATCCGTGAATAACAAATAAATGCCATGTATGTAGCATGCAACTCTCACAGGTGGTCCTCTCGGTACACATAATTGGCCATTGGCCCAGGGAAATCCATCCCGTAACATGTACGACGTGGTGACTCAGTCACTAAGTACCGAGGGAGCAGGCCAATTCAGCCTTTCGGAGAAATCCATCTCCGGGATATCATATATTTATCCATAATCTGTACCAGGGAAATCCATCCCTCCATATCTCATAAACAGTATTTGTGCCAAGGGAAATCCATCCCTCTATATCTCATATGTCGTACATATCCATGTCCAGGGAAATCCATCCCTCAATATCTCATATCTCGGACAAATCCATGTCCAGGGAAATCCATCCCTAAATAACTGTGCGCTCACTGGGGGTGTAAAGACTCCGGAGGGGCTGCCAAGGATATGGCCCAAGCGCTATATATATATCAAGCCCACGAAGGGTATATCATCTCAACATTCGGCTCTAGGCCCATACTCAGTCAAAATTTCCAGTCTCCTCAAAACACTCTCATTATGTAAACAGCCCTTAGTTTCTACGCATTAATATCTTTCACAGTACCGATATCATGGTGGAACCACAGTTAAACCGTGCATGGGGATAAGTCGGGCCACAACAAATCAACCAACACTCATATGCCCGTCACTTGGCGAGTTTATCATGGTAACTATCATCAATTAGCATGTACATTGGGGTTTTGAACCCTTAGTTCCAAGGTTGAAGCCGTTACTTACCTCGAAACCGGCTCAACTCTACTCCGCCGGGCCCTTTCCTCGAGAATCGGCCTCCAAATGCTCCAAATCTATCAATAATCAATTACATAGTGTCACAATGTGCTAAGGAACAATCCCCAAATCAAAATTTAGCAAAAATACCAAAAATCCCGAATTCGGTCAAAACCCGGCCCTCGGGCCCACGTCTCGAAAGTCAGAAATTTTCACAACACTAGGTTCCTTGTCCTTTCCCGAGTCTAACCATACCAAGAACACGAAAATCGGACCTCAAATGGTCCTCCAATTCCCCCATTCTTCTTCTCTTAAACCCAAGCCCTAACCACCATTTTTCTACTGTTTTTACCAAAGATTTCAACCTAAAATCGTTCTTAATGCACAATATAACGAGTTTTGAGTCCAAGAAACTTACCTCCTTGAAGAAACAACGAAATCCCTCTTCAAAACCCCTTCAAAACCTCCAACCCGTGTGTAAAAATGGTGAAAGAAGACAAATTTCGCGAAGGCTGCCTTTTATAGTTCTGCCCAGGCATTTCCGCAACAGCGGTGTTTTTCTCGCACCTGCGACTCCGCAGGTGCGACCTTTCAACCGCACCTGCAAAACCCACTTAAGTTGCCCAGCTTCCGCACCCGCAATACTTTTCCGCGCCTGCGACATCGCAGGCGCGGACATCCATCCGCCCTTGCGACCTCCTTCGCACCTGCGGCCTCTTTATCGCAACAGCGGGCCCGCAGGGGCGACATATTGACCGCACCAGCGGTCCTTCACTTAACACCCAGAGCCCGCGCCTGCGACCCCATCTCCCGCACCTGCGACCTCGCAGGTGCGATCTTCCTTCCGCCCCAGCGACCAAACCTCGCACTTGCCCCATATTTTCTGCGACTGCGATATCCGCACCTGCGGCCCAAGCGTCGCAGGTGCGGTCGCACCAGCAACAGCAGCTTCAGCTGCATTTCAAGTTCCAACTTCTCCGTTTAACGCCCGAAATCAAACCCGAGCCCCTCGGGACCCCAACCAAACATACCAACATATCAAACATGGTTATTCAAACTTAGTCGAGCCATTAAAACACCAAAAACAACATCAAAACCATAAATTCTCATCCAATTCAAGCCTATGATTTCCAAAAACTTCCGAAACACGCATTTGATCAAAAAACCAACCAAACCATCTCTGAATGACCTAAAATTTTGCGGGCAAGTCCAAAATGACCTAACGAAGCTACAGCAACTCTCGGAATCCCATTCCGACCCTCGGATCAAAATCTCGCCTATCAACCGGAATTCGCCAAAATACTAACTTCGCCAATTCAAGCCTAATTCTACACCGGGCATCCTAAAAATATTCTGAACACACTCCTAAGTCCCAAATCACCTAACGAAGCTATCCGAACCATAAAATCCGCATTCCGAGTTCGTTTACCAATAAGTCAACTCCGGGTTGACTTTTCCAACTCTAAAGCTCTTGTTAGAGACTAAGTGTCTCAATCCACTCTATTTTCACTCCGAACCCGAACCAACCAACCCCAACACTTCATGAACAATCTAACCGTGCTACTACAAGACAAAAATAAAGGAATAGATGCGTATACTGCGTAACGACGGACCGGGTCGTTACAAATTAGTACAAATATATACTAATTATATGCGGAAGACAGTGCCAAAACTGATGCCTTGATAGTTTTTTCTTCAAATCTTTATTTCTCATTGTTTCCATTGCCTTATGTTTTTTGTACTAATAGACTTACTGGATTATCTATTCCTACTCCATGTGTAAAATGATTTGAATACCTAATTTTCTGTGAGTGAGTTGTTTGCTTGGTTGTATGCTAAAATTATGCTTACCCAAATATGCCATGCATACCAACTATTCGACGAAATGCCGACTCATTAGGAGTGGTTAATCAAATTATATTTTTTGCCTGAACGTATCTCCATTTACAAATATTGATAATTAAGTATGAATGCAATCTTGATGCTCGGTTCTTTTTATATGTTAATCTATTAGGAAGAAGAGATATTGTCGAATATTAAGCTTTATTGATCTTATTTCACTTATGATTGACCAAATAAGATATTATTTGTTATAGTTTATTTAGAATTTGTACTCTTTTTAGTCATTGAATTATTTAATTTGTGGCTATTGATCGGCTCCAACCCAGCACCACTATATAATGGCGAGGAGGGGTCGATGTAGCTTTAACCCGAAAGGTCGGGATCGATTTCCACATGGAGTTAGAATTGGTTGGGGATTGGATTCCTATCTAATCTAGTTATGTGTGTTGTCTTTAATTACACTTTTAACAATGAGTGGGTTGATTCTATTCTAATTGTATTGCTATTAGTGCTAAAAATAAACTAAGTGCAGTGTTTTTGTAAGGGTTTTCTCAATTGATAAAGGGCACTAGAGAAGCGACTTACACCTAGGCGGGTATCTACTGAGATCTAGAATTTAGGAAAAACTTGTTGTATCTGGGATCGTGATATAACCTCACACTCAATTACTCACCATATACCTCTCGGTAGTTTGGGTGAGTTTGCCCGATTTGGCTTTCTCAAGGCTAATTGGGTGTTCAAACAGTGCAGGTGATATTGGCTCAGGTCGGGTATTACTATCTCTAGGTTTAACCCTTTAATTGGGGCTATCAATCTCTTGAATTAACCCCAATTCCTTGATAGCCTATTTTACCTAGACTTGGGCCCTCTTTCTCAAGAAAAGCCATAGTAAAAAAGGCATGAATCAGTGTTTGCAACCACCAATTCAACAGATAAAGCATGAAACAAGTTAAATATCACTAACCCATAAACAAATAAGCCCTAAAATTGAAGACCCATTAAATACCCATACTAGGGTTGGTTCACAACCCTAGCTAATAGGCATAGCTACTCATAATTGAGGTAGAAATAAAAGATGGAGATGAGATATAAGACGTAAATGTTAATTACAAGAACAAAATCTAAAGTTATATGCTAAAAATACTCTAAAATTACTCAAAGAGGAAAAGTGATGTTGTTCACAAGCTCCCTAATACATCTGATGACCTAAAATGTGAAAAAGAACTATTTGTACATAACTGAAATTACTGGAAGAAATGCCCTTGTGGAGGTTTCGTTGTCAGCAAAATAATGGGCACCTCAGCGAATGGACTTTCGCGGCCGCGCAATAACGAGCGCGGGCCGCGTTTCTTCAGATTTGGACTTGTCCTAGGCTGGATTTCGTGGACAGTGTAATAGCTACCACGTCTGCGTGATCTTTATTCGCAGCCGCCTTAAATATTCGCGAACCGCGTTCCTTCATTTTGGATCTGTTACAGACTTTCTGAACATTGATTTCGCTCCCAGCGGACTTCTTACCGCCTCAGCTTTTATGTGACTTCGTGGCCGCGTAAAATGGACGCTGACCGCGTTCTATGCTTGGCCCAAGGTTGCCAATTCTCTGATTCTCAACTTTCTCTCTCAGTGAAATTTCCTCTGCGACCGTGCCAATGGATTCACGGCCGCGCTTTTGTGACGCTGTCCATATCTCGGAACCTCAAGTTCGCGGCAGCCCTTTGTAATTCGCCTCAGCGGAGGAATTTGCGTTGCATCGTAATAATGGCGCTGACAGCGCTCCAGTAAAGTTTAGGACTTGTGCAAGTTTGGCTCCTTTATGAGTTCGTTTTGGCTTCATTGCCTCATTTTGACCAACACCAGCAAGTATGCACCTTGAGTTAATTTTTGGGAATACCTTTATGTATTTTTTACCCAAAACCTAAGCAAAAGAGAGTAATTAGTAGGTTAAAATCCCTAGTTATCAATTCCCCCAAACTTAAGCTTTTTCTTGTCCTCAAGAAAACAAGGTAATTCTCACCTCCACAAGAAAAAGAAAGTAGAATTTCAGCTGACCTAAAGTAACTTCATCAAGCTTCAATTGGGAGTAAAAATTATCTCAACACAAATGCATTATTGACAACATTATGCAATGATGTTCTGAGTTCCATAGGTCTAATGTGACACAAAAGCTTCAAAAGTTGACTCAATTCCTCAAAAAGATTTGCTCTCTCACGTAGGTCACTGTGGATCCCTGACTCTTTCTCCTCTACTCTCCATGAGCTCATCTCACCTTATCGAATGTACACTCAAAACTGGGATATTCAAGAAGTGAGCTCATCACTCTCAATAGAATGCCACAAGTCCGGCTCTAAGTACCATAGGCTTGCCCCTCATGTAAATCACCACTAATGTAAGCTCACTCAACTTGAAATCCTATAGGGCTTTAAGTGGATGTATTGAAGGCTTTTTGGATCAAACTCGGACATAATGAACTATGATTGTATCATCTTTCCTTAAGCACTCCATTTTCACAAGTCGGCTCATGTTTTCTTGATTCTTTGAGTCATTTTCTTCTTCCTTGGGGGAAACTAGAGAGACACATTGTCGCTCTTTTTTCTATTTGACCCTCATTTTTCTCATTTTCTCATCATTCCAAGCTTTTCAACATTGTTTTCTTGAACCTTTTCAACCTTTAATTTTCTTTTGACATATTTCTTTTTGGCTTTTCATCCTTTCTTTGCCTTTCCTTTTCAATTCATTTTGTTCTTTGAACCTTTCATCACTTTGAACTTCCTTGTCTCTCCCCCAAACTTATGTTTTTAACCATTGTTCATCATGAATGCTAAGGAAAGAATGGGTGCCAAGAGAGGGTCATTATAGAACGGGTGAAGGCTTGTAGTGCGGTTATTGAACGAACAGGATTAAGCTCAAAGGGGTTGACTAAGGATATTATCATGGTAGGCTATGGAATTCTTCAAATCTAAATGGGACCAAGGAAAGCCTATAATCACTCCTCAAGTCGAGCTACACTTAGTATTCAACCTAGAAAAACATTCGGGGCAAGTTCTAAACTTGTTGGCACGGCACTTGAACTTGCAATTCAAAACCTCAGCTCTCAATCCACTGGATTGTTAAAGAGAATAGAGTCG
Source organism: Nicotiana undulata (assembly GCA_005239495.1). Classification (NCBI taxonomy): domain Eukaryota; kingdom Viridiplantae; phylum Streptophyta; class Magnoliopsida; order Solanales; family Solanaceae; genus Nicotiana; species Nicotiana undulata. The sequence goes on from ML287426.1 coordinate 7,973, forward strand.
AGGGACCACAACAACGCTAGCTTCGATTGAAAACTCATATATGGCCACAAACACCACTTGATGACAGTTTTAGACAACTCAAGATTCTGAGGGTCACAACTAGAGCTAGTCTGATCTACAACTTGTCTCTAACCATAAGGTCGAAGGTAAATATTCTAGTGCCAAGTGAAGCTTACTTGCGTCACTTTTAATCATTACTACAGTATAAAAAGAAAAAGAAAAAAGAAAAAACAGACTCAACCCCTTAAGAATGTCGTCACGCCATCCATCGTAGGAAAAAATCACCCGGTTCACACAAATTCCATTCTTGAAAAGAACTATGGCATTATGAAAACCAAAGGCTTATTGATCACGAAAAAGTAAATAGAAGCTATAAATTCAAAAGAAAGCTACTAAAGGAAATAAGAAGCTACACTATTAGGGAAAGTTATAAAAGAAGTTATAAAGTAAAATTACGGAAAGTAAAATATACATAAAAGGGGAATGAATATATACATGGAAAGGTAACTTTATATACATACCAAAGATAAAAAGTACCATAATAAAGTACGAGAAGTAGAAAATAACGAAAGGAAAATAGTATCAAGAGTTATTACAAACCAATAATCATCAAAATATCATCAAAATAAGGCCACCCCCCAATTAAAAATTAGCATTGCCCTAAATGCTAAAAGCAAAAATAAATAGGGGAAGGTTAGAGAGTAAAGAAAACTCCCTAAGATGCCTCTATCTGCATAGGGTCACTGGCTGTGGCTGGGTCCTGTGGCTGGGCTGATTCATCTCCCTTGGGGTCCTCCACCTGGATCTCCATATCCTCAGTATGGGGGATCACCACCCTCCTCACTGGCTCACTGATAGCCTCCTGCTCTGGTACCTATGATGGCTGATGTCTGAGCTGTAGGGGAAGGCTCTCCCATGAGGAGATCAAGAGGGATATCACATGTTGTAGTGAGCTTAGCCACCTCCTTCTTCAAGTCATCCTGGATCTTCCTCATCTTCCTTACCTGTTTACCCAGGGACTTGATTTCCTTCTCATGAGTGCCCATGGACTCCAGTATCTTCTTCTGGTTGTCAACTAGACTCATCAAAGTTTCTTCCAATGATAGAGGCATCTGGATCCGGGCTGGGGTTGCCTGAGTTTCTATGGCACTGGATAGGGCAGATAGCTTTGATGAAGCTACCTGCAGCCAATTATTGATGCCGACCAATGTCTGGTTTACCCTCAGAGCAGTCTAGGGGTATGCTAAAGAAGAAGACACTGAGGTAGGGATGAAGGCAGAAGGTCCGGAGGGAGGATGTGGCATGGCAGCAGATGAACCCTCAGTAGTGGATGGCTCGGAACCTGTGGCCCCCACCCCTGACTCTTCAGACTAGCCAGTAGAAGCGGTGACTTTGCTCTTGGATTTGGGGTTGTCCGGACCCTGCACGTTGTACAAGGTAAACGGCCTCTTCGACTTCACTTTGATGTCATAATCCCTTCCCTCTACTCCCTGATCTTCGGAGTACATAGTGAGGATGTTTGGGAAGGGATATGACCTCTCATCATTTCCGGTCACCTTGGTGATCACCCTAGACATAATATTCCCGACATTGATTGGGAACCTTGCCATGATAGCTCCTACAATAATAGCCCAGGATACCGACATGTTACTTTCATGAGTAGTGGGGTCGATCCTGCTGCATAAAAATGTGGCCCATCTCTTCGCCTCGAAGCTCAGAGTGTTCCTGTAGATAGGGACACCGGGTGTCAGCCAAGCTGGGTTGGTCCCAGGAATAGCAATCACTGCAGCAAGCCAAGGGCCGGACAACTCATCTAACTCCACGTTCTCCAGATATAGGGACCCATCTTCATCATTGAACCCAGCATAGTCATTGAGAGCTTTGCCATCAAACAAAATCTTCTTGTTGCGGATTTTGGTTAAGTATGTGCCTTTTTGATGTGGGCGACTCTAGCATAGAACTCCTTGACCAAAAACTCATTAGCCTATAATAGGTTCCTGGTGAAGAACTTCCACCCCACTCTTTGTTGAAGTGCCTCTTGACATTTGGATTGTGGGGTAGAAGGTCTCGCTCAATGAACACCCTCTCCAATGTAAGTGACCTCTGAGGCCACCACCGATAACTAGTGATTTATACTACTATTTGCCCTCATTTCTTAGGTTTTTAAGGCAACAATTGGCTTAACTAACCCCACATTTTGATGCAAGTGATTTGAATTGCAGGAACTGAGTAGATTTGTAAATATTGATCCAAAAGACCTCAAAAAGAAGCAGAACTTGCAAAATTCCAGGACCCAGCTAAACTGTTGAAGTGCTTATATTTCCGCTGTAGCGTTTGTCTCATCGCTGCAGCGGATTTCTCTTTGCTGCCACGCTGCAAACTTCAGAGATATGTGTTTCAAGGCCTTTCAAAGCGCTGTCCGTGCCACTTTTCAGCTGCAGCAGTCCATCCAACGCTGCAGCGCTCAATTATCCGATGGCGCAGTTGACAAACTTCAGAGAGTTGGCAAACTTGGGATTTCATGATTCCACGGTCAGCGGTATTATTCTGCTGCCGCACTCCAGCCACCGCTGCAGCGTTTCAATATTTCGCTGGGCGCGAAGTTGAAGAATCAGAGACTTGGAAAGTGCAAAATTACTGCAGCAGAAGTCTCTTCGCCCCAGCGCTGATAAATCCGCTGGGAGCGGATTCTCCGTAGGGGCATTTTTGTCCAGTTTTTTCAGCCATGTATAAATAGACATTTTCTTCATTTTTTAGGGCATCAGCCGTTTGGAGAACACGTGAATAGTACTTTTATCCATTTTGAGTTATTTTAGCATAGTTTTAACATTACTTTTTCAACTAGTATCTTGTAAATCATAATTATGAGCTTAAATACCTTTTCTACCTCTGTTTCTTATTCATTCATGAGTAGCTAGACCCATTAGCTAGAGTTGTGACCCAACCCTAGTGTGGGTACTTAATGGGTTCCCAATTTTAGAGTGATTATGTGTATGGGCATTTGATATTTATCTTGATTTATGCATAAATCTCAGATATAGTGGTTGCAAACACTATGTCAAGCCTTTATGACTAGGGTCACTCTTTGAGAAAGATGACCCAAGTCTAGGTAATTAAGCTAACAAAATATTGGGGTGAGCTCAAGAGGTTGATAGTCCCGGTAAAAGGGTGGATTCTAGAGATAGCTACACCCGATTTGAGCCAATTCGTGCAGTTCATGGAAACACCCAATTGTGCTTGAGAAAGACAATTTGGGCAAAGTTACCCATATTACCGAGAGGTAGTGGGTGAGTGCATTAGCATGAGGTTATGTCATAAATTCCCAAATCACAATCTCATTCTAGATTTTAGACCCGTCAATTGCTCACCTAGGTGGAAGTCACAGCCCTAGTCTCTTTTATCAACTGAGAAAACCTTCAAGAAGATTTTAGTTAGCTAGTTCGTAATTTGAATTAGGATAAAACCATAGTATAATTGAAAACCTTTTTTTATGAGAAGTGCAATTGAGAACACAATGTGCTACTAGATAACTTAGACACTCGACTCCAACATATATAGCTCCCTGTGGAAATCGATCCCGACCCTTCGGGTAAAAGCTGCATTGACCCCCGTACTTGCTACTCTTTAGTGGTATAGGCGGGAGCCGATCACTTTTTGGCACCGTTTATGGGGAGCTTTTACGGTGTTGATTATCTACATGAATAGTGGTGTAGTGTATGTTTCCTTCCTTCTTTTGATAACGTGTGTGTTGAATCAATTCAGGTACTAATGGCGGATCCTTTGGGTATTATTATTCCGGGGGAGGAGGTGTTTGACAATGGAGAAGATGATCTAAATCAAATACCACCCCCAAGACGGGGCCGATAGGACAATCTCAATGGGGATATTCCAGACCCTCCCCCACCTCCACCTCCCAGGGCTGCCCCTCGGGTGCTACCAAACGAGGGGTACGTGAGTGCTATTGTCCCGCCTCAAATCCGGGCGGGGAACTTCCAAATCACAAATGTGATGCTGACACTCTTGGAGCAGAGTGGGTACTTCACAGGAGCTCCACACCAGAATGCTTACAAGCATTTAAAGGGGTTCATTGATACCTGCTGGGGGAGCAAGAAACCAAACGTCTTAGAGGATGCATTAAGGCTTAGTCTATTTCCCTTCTCTCTCCAAGGGAAAGCATTACACTGACTGGAGCGACTTCCCAACCATTCCATATCCACATGGGATGAGCTAGCAGACAAGTTCATTGCAAAATTCTTCTCCCCTAGTCACATGGAAGCACTTAGAGATGAAATATTGGCTTTTAAACAAGAGCCAAATGAGCCTCTTCATGAGATTTGGGAGCGCTACAGGACCATGGTAAAAGGGTGTCCAAACAATGACATGACTGAGGCCATGACACAACAGAAATTCTACTGAGGCAGAAATACCACCAATCAGTGTGTGGTCAATCAACTGGCTAGGAGCAACTTCATGAATCTACCCTACAATGAGGCATGTGAGGTCTTAGATGAAATGGCTGACACTTCATCAGCATGGCAAAGCAGAGCTAATGTGCCTTAGGGTGATCCAGGTGTTAATGGCCTTCACAAAGAGCTTCAAGAACATGGGCAAGCAATTGCCGAGCTTACTACCACCAATCAAAGACAAGGCAATTGGAACAATAATAACAACTCAAGCAATTGGGAGAACAACAACCAAAAGTGGGGAGGCAACAACAACAATAATTGGAACGGGAACAACAATTGGGGTGGAAACGGTAATCGGGGGTCGGGCTTTCAAAGGCCCCCGATGTACCAACAACCCAACAATACACCCCCTATAAATCACAAGGCCAAGGTTCCTCAAGTAATAATATGGGTAGAATTGAGCAAATGTTCAAACAAATGATGGAACGCAATTCGGATTCGGATGCTCAACTTTCCTCCCATAACACTTCCATTCGAAATCTTGAAGTTCAAATGGGAAAAATCTTACAAGCCTTGAACACACGCCCGAAGGGAGCACTACCAAGTGATACGGTGGTGAACCCCAAGGGTGGGAACAACAACAATACCGATCATGCCATGGCGGTGAGCACTAGAAGTGGACGAGGTGATAAGTCTAGTTCTTCAAAGGAAAAGAAAGTTGTTGGTTATGATGATGACTTGCAAAATGATGAGATTCCAATTGAGGTTGAGCATGTATTTGAGGAGCCAACAACGAGTGAAGTGAACCATGAGGAGGAAACTCAAAGTGACGTGAACTCGTCTAGGGAACACGTAATTGACATTCCCAAGCCGGTTGTGTCAAAAGAAAAGGAACCATTGCCTAGGCCTCCTCCTCCCTATCCTCAAAGGTTGGCAAAGCAAAATAATGAGAACCAATTCAAGAAATTCATCGACATGATGAAGAGATTATCCATCAATGTTCCTTTGGTTGAAGCTTTAGAGTAAATTCCCGGGTATGCCAAGTTCATGAAGGACTTGGTCACAAAGAAAAGGTCAATGGAGTGCGAAACTATAAAGATGAATCACCAAGTGAGTGCAATAGTGCACTCAATGGCACCCAAGCTTGAAGACCCCGGGTCATTCACCATTCCTTCTACAATTGGTAGTGCGGATTTTGCCAAGGCATTGTGCGACCTCGGAGCTAGCATAAATTTGATGCCATATTCGGTCTTCAAAACCTTGGGGATTGGTCAACCTAGGGATACTTCCATGCTTCTTCAAATGGCGGATCGATCTATGAAGCGGCCTCTAGGGATCATTGATGATGTGTTAGTGCGGGTTGACAAGTTTATCTTGCCTACAGATTTTGTTATCTTGGATTGTGAGGTGGATTATGAAGTTCCTATCATCTTGGAAGGCCTTTCCTTGCAACGGGGAAGGCCTTAGTTGACGTGGAGTCCGGTGAGCTCACCTTTCGGGTGGGTGATGAAAAGGTCGTGTTCCACGTTTGCAAGTCAATGAAGCAACCAAATAGCACGTAGGTGTGTTCTTTCATGGACCTTGTCACCGAGGTCATTATTGATGAAACAAGTTCAATGATAAATGTTGAAGACCCCATGGAAGCAGCTTTATTGAACAACGATGATATTGTGGTGGATAGCTTGATCGAGAGTACCAATTCCCTCAAGGCATGGGTTCTTATTCATATGGTCCTTGAAAGTTATCCTTGGATTTGGAGAATCGGAAGACTCCTCCGACAAAGCCTTCAATTGAAGAGCCACCTACATTGGAGTTGAAGCCACTTCCACCACACCTCAGGTATGAATTTCTTGGTCCTTCTTGTACTTTACATGTTATACTTTCATCTTGCCTAACCAAATTGCAGGTAGACTCTACTCTCAAAGTGCTAAAAAGGAGGAAGAAGGCTATAGGTTGGACACTTACTGATATTATGGGGATAAGCCCCACATTTTGCATGCACAAGATAATTCTTGAGGATGGAGAAAAGCCTTCCGTAGAACACCAACAGAGGCTAAATAAGGCAATGCAAGAGGTTGTGAAGAAAGAAATAATCAAGTGGCTCGATATTGGGGTCGTCTACCCAATCTCTGATAGCTCTTGAACTTCTCCGGTCCAATGTGTTCCAAAAAAGGGTGAAATGACCGTGGTACAAAATGACAAAAATAAACTTATTCCAACAAGGACAGTCACTGGTTGGCGGGTACGCATGGATTACCGCAAATTGAACAAAGTGACCCGTAAGGATCACTTCCCCTTGCCTTTCTTGGACCAAATGCTTGACAGACTTGCGGGGAGAGATTTTTATTGCTTCTTGGATGGGTATTAAGGTTACAATAAAATCTTGATAGCTCCAGAAGACCAAGAAAAGACAACCTTCACTTGTCCCTATGGGACATTTGCTTTTTCCAGGATGCCTTTTTGATTGTGCAATGCACCCGCTACATTTCGGCGGTGCATGATGGCAATTTTCACTGATATGGTTGAAGACTTTCTAGAGGTATTCATGGATTATTTCAGCGTGGTCGGGGACCATCTTAATAAAGTCGTTGCTCGTTGTGAAGAAACCAACCTAGTGCTCAATTGAGAAAAATGTCACTTTATGGTTGAAGAGGGGATAGTTCTGGGCAACAAAATCTCAAGAAATGGAATTGAAGTAGATAAAGCCAAGATCGAGGTCATTTCCAAATTGCCTCCTCCTACTTCGGTGAAGGGAGTTCGTAGCTTTCTTGGGCATGCGGGGTTCTACCGGCACTTCATCAACGACTTCTCGAAGGTAGTGAACCCTCTTTGCAAATTGCTGGAAAAAGATGCCAAGTTCCACTTTGATGAAAATTGTATGAGTGCATTTGAGGTTTTGAAGCAAAAGCTAACCACCACACCAATTATCACTGTGCCGGATTGGATCTCTCCTTTTGAGCTAATGTGTGACTCTACCAATGTGGTTGTGGGGCTATTTTTGGCCAAAGGGTGAACAAAATCTTTCACCCCATTTACTATGCAAGTAAGACAATGAAATTGGACCAAATGAACTACACCGTCACCGAAAAAGAGTTGTTGGCTATAGTCATTGCAATGGAGAAATTACGTCCTTATCTTATGGGTGCCAAGGTCATTGTTCACACCAACCATGCGGCGCTTCGATATCTTATGATGAAGAAGGATTCCAAGGCTAGACTTCTGCGGTGGGTGTTATTGCTTCAAGAGTTTGATTTGGAAATCATTGATAGAATGAGGAGTAAGAACCAAGTTGTCGACCATCTTTCCCATTTTGAGGAGAAAGGGAGACCAAGTGATGGGCTTGAGATAGATGATAGCCTCCCGGATGAACAACTTCTCTCTGTCTCTATGCAATAAATTCCATGGTTCACGGACATCGTCAACTACATTGTCACCAGTGTTGTCCCGTTTGAGCTCTCTTCTAACCAAAGGAAGAAGCTTAGACGAGATAGCATGGATTATTATTGGGATGAACCGTATTTATTCAAGATATGCAATGATGGTGTCATTCGGCGTTGTGTGCCTGAAGAGGAACAAGTGTCAATTCTTGAGTCATGCCACTCCTCACCTTATGGTGGTCATCATGGAGGGGCAAGGACCGCTTCAAAAGTGTTAAGTTGTGGTTTCTTTTGGCCTATTTTGTACAAGGATGCGAGTTAATTGGTAAAGCGGTGTGATGAATGCCAAAGAATGGGTGTCATATCCAAGAAAGATGAAATGCCTCTCACTACAATCCTTGAGGTGGATATCTTCGATGTTTGGGGAATTGATTTTAAGGGGCCCTTTGTTAGTTCATGTGGAGACACCTACATACTTGTGGCGGTGGACTATGTTTCGAAATGGGTTGAAGCCATCACTTTGCCCAACAATGAGGCCCGTAGTGTGGTTGGTTTCCTAAAGAAGAATATTTTCACAAGATTTGGGACACCCCGTGCCATCATCAGTGACGGGGGATCTCATTTTTGCAATAGGGCCTTTGATTCATTGTTAACCAAGTATGGAGTCAATAATAAAGTGTCTACTCCGTACCATACTCAAGCAAGTGGCCAAGTTGAAGTGTCTAATCATGAAAGCAAGAACATTTTGGCCAAGACAGTGAATGCTAATCAGACTCATTGGTCCCGGAAGCTTGATGATGCTCTTTGGGCTTACCAGACTGCTTTCAAAAATGCCCATCGGTATGTCTCCTTACTGGTTGGTGTATGGAAATTCATGTCATCTTCCGGTGGAATTGGAGCACAAGACACTATGGGCATTGAAGAAATTGAACTTGGATTGGGACACAACTGCAAATCTTAGAGTTGACCACCTCAATGAGCTAGATGAGTTTAGATTCCATGCATATGCTAGCTCTTCCTTGTACAAAGAGAAAATGAAGTACCTCCATGACAAATATGCCAAAGACCGAGAGTTCAAAGTGGGAGACTTGGTGCTTCTTTTCAATTCTAGACTTCGTCTCTTCCCGGGTAAACTCAAGTCCAAGTGGAGTAGCCCATTTGAAGTTGTGTTGGTTACACCCTTTGGTGCTCTTGATCTCAAATACAAAAATGGGCAGATCTTTCGTGTGAATGGGCACCGGGTAAAACATTATCTGGGTAAATTTGATGATAGCCATGTGGTGGCGTTGCTAAAATATCTCTGAACATGGTAACGTGCGTCGTGCCGTGACGTTAAATCAGGCGCTTCTTGGGAGGCAACCCAAGCTTTTCTTTTCTTTATTTTTGGTTTTTGGTAGGATAGATTCTTGTGAACTAACCAGTTGTGAAGTTGATGCAGGACTTGGTGGATGCAGTACAGGTGAAAAAGTGAAATCTGGGCAGAGTAGTGTAATTCCGCTGCAGCAGTCCAAACATCCGCTGTCAGCGGTGACCAAGTGCTGCAGCGTAAAACAACCGCTGATAGCGGTCCAAATGACCCCCAAAATAGACTCTCTGAATCTCCACTTCATTGCACCGTTCACTATTTTGCTGTCCCGGAGTGCACTTCGCTGTGGCGATGGAATTCCGCTGCAGCGATAAGGGTGCAAATCCAACATGTTTGAAGAACCAAAAGTGCAGTCAGCGGTATTTTTCCGCTGCCGCGCTAGGTAGGTCGGTCTTGGGTCCCAGTGCTCTAGTATATATACTGAGGGACCCTCTCCTTTTTACTCTTTTCACCCATTTGTTACCAAACCCTAATACTTATTGTTCTCTCACTCCTTCACTGTTCCTTTGAGATTTTAATTTCATCCTTCATCTACTGGTATGTTCCATGTTTAATTTTTGTTAGTTGATTAATTTTTCTTAGTTTTAGGGTATTTTATTTCATTTTCCTTTTATTTGTTTTTATATAGAGTTACTACAACCCTAATGTTAGAAATTGAATTGTTAGTATGTTTACAATGTGGGGAAATACTTTCTGAGTTCTTAGGTGGGTAAAGGGGTGATTCATCTGTGTAAATTCCTTGAAAATTTTAAATTTTTGATGAACCCTAGCATCAGTGCACGCTGTCCACGACCTCCGCTGCAGCATTTTAAAAGTTCAGCTGACAACGGAGGTCCAAAATCCTATGGTTGCAAATTGAGGATTCCGCTGCAGCGGTCAATAAAGCGCGGCCAGCGGTTCCCAGTCTCAGAGAGTTCACTCTTAGAACAAGTCAAATTCTGATGCAGCGACCAAATTTCTGCGGTCAGCAGCGGGCAAACGCTGCAACAGACCAAAAATCTGCGGTCAGCGGTTGTGAGATTCAGAGAGGGGTAGTCTGAGTCCCCTGAATTTCGTTGCAGCGATTCTTTTCAGCTGACAGTGATTTGGTACTGAATTCACTGTTTCACTCTTTGCTTCTGCAATTCTATTTGATGCCTAGATTCAATTTATTGAGACTGTGTGTTACTTGTTTCCAGAGTATGGTAAGATCTAGAGGTGGACCGGAAAATCAACCCGGGAGGGGTGAAATTTCAAGGGGTAGAGGCAAAAGCAAGCAACAAAACCCACTGGGCCCAAAAAATGCAGTTAAAAAATCACAAAAGAGAAAAAGAACAAGCCCCTCTGAGTCGGAGTCAAGTGAATACTTTCCCTCCCGGGAAGCTTCGAGGGTCAGAGTGGGGCAGCTTTAGAAGCTGCACTATCAAAGCCTCAGAGACTCATCAACGAGCCCACTAGCTCGGAGTCTTCCGATGATGCCTCTAGCCACTCAGCCACTCCTCCGGAAGACATAGGTGCATCCCAGTCAGCAGCTCATTCAGCAATCCCTCCTTCCATCAACCTCGAGATTTTAGATGAGGGACCTGACGATGGGAGGGGTAGAGACACCTTGGCACAAGTTGCTGGTTTGCAAAGGACAAGAAACCCCGCAGCATGGGAGGACCGGTTTGTTTCTGAATCGGCCTACCATCAGTTCAGAGAAATGTGGCTTAGGAGATCTCTCATCCCGAAGCGGCCCTTCATCATCAAGGACCTCTTACCCCTAAATCCCAATGTCAAAAACAGTTCTTAGAAAGAGACGGGTAGGACTTTTTTCAATACCCGGGTGGTTGATGCAAATGAGTTTGTGGTGAATGAGTTCTACACCAATGTGGCATTCACCAAAAAGGTCACTTACCTCACAAAAGTTCGCAACCTGAAAATCCTATACAATGGAAGTGCTTTCAATGTCTATGCGGGCTTCGGGAGGGTTGATGCGACTCGGTATTTGGAGAAGGTTAATCAGAAGGATTTGGCTCGCCCGTGGTTGGATTCAGTCATTTCTACTCCAGGGACTACACCGGATTGGTTGGTTGCAGGCACCCCCATCAAGAGGAGTACATTGAGTTTTGAGGCCCGAGGATGGGCCACATTTGTATGCAGCAGATAGACCCCATTCTACATGATAGTGATATGCCCCTTTCCAGGGCAGTGATAGTAGGGGCTATTATGGACAGCATCCCGATTAACGTCAGGAACATCATGTGCAGAGTGATAGAGCGGGTCGTGAAGAGCAATGAGTCCTCTTATCCTTTCCCCCATTTCCTGACAATGTACTTCCGAGGCAATGAGATTGAAGTGAGGGATTTTGACACATTTATGCAGCCTCGGTAAGCTTTCTCTTGGTATCATTTGAAGGGGCCAGACAACCCCAAGCAAAAAGGGAAAACCTCTACCTCTGTAGCCCCCGGTACTTCCACAACAACGGAGCCTTCCACTGCTGCTGAAGGCTCTGTTCCTTCTGAGAGGCCCATTGTTGTTGCTGTCACTGACCCTCCATCAGACCATGTTGCATCCATACCAGTCTCAGTGCCGTCATCATCCACATATCCTCAGACAGATCTGAAGGTGTCCTAGACTCTAGTTGGTATCACCAACTGGCTGCAGGTAGCTGCATCTAAACTTTCTGATCTTTCAGCTACTGTTGCAGCACAGTCAGCTCCGGCGACCATTACATTGCCTCCTTCTCTGGAGGACACATTGAGGAGCGTGGTGGACAACCAGAAGAAAATTTTGGAGGCAATGGAGAAGCAACAAAAGGAGATTGATTATTTGGGCAAATATGTGAAGAAAATGAAGAAGGTCCGGGATGCTTCAAACAAGGTGCAGAAGAAGATGTAGGAAACTCAGGAAGCTTTGGTGAAGGAGATGGCCAAGGTTGTTGTTGCAGGGGACATCCCCCTTGATCTATTGCTAGGAGAGTCCGGACCCACTAACCCGGCTGTGGATGAGGCAGACCTTCCACCGGCTCCAGTTCGTAGAGGTTCCATCCCCCAGACGGAGGACATGGAGATTCAGCTAGAGGAGCCCGAGGGCCAGACTTCCACACAGGCACAGGATCCTCCTATCACCACTAGCACAACACATTCTTCACCTTCCCCTGTTGACCCTTCTCCTATGCAGTCTGAGGCACCTTAGGGAGTTACTTCTTACTCTCTCTCTCACCCCTATCCCCTATTCTATATTTTGTTTTTATAGCATTGAGGGCAATGCTAGTTTTTATTGGAGGGGGTGGCCTCTACTTGTCGGTTGGTTGATTCAGACAATTTGATTTTTGGGTTGTAATAACTATTGATACTCTTTTTCTTTTTCTTATTTACATTCCCATACTTTTCGTTTTGGTATGTATATATTCAGATCATCCTCCTTATCATATGTATATATTCGTCCCCTATTGTAAATATTCATTTTATTTTTCGTATTTTCTACTTTATAACTTCTTTAGCTTTTTCCATTTGTAGTCTAACTTCTTATTTTATTTAGTAGCTTCTTTTTAGTTGGCAACTTCTTCTTTTCCTTTTTGCGATGTCAATAAGACCCTGGTTTTCTCAAGGCCACGATTCTTTCCAGGGATGGAAATTATGCGAACCAGGTGTCTCTTCCCTACGACAGACGGTGTGACGACCTTCTTAAGGGACTGAGTCAATTTTTTTTTCTTTTTTCTTTTTGTTTTTGTTTTCTTTTGTTTCAGTAGTAATGAATAAATGTGATTCAAATAGAGCTTCACTTGTTACCAACAAATCTACCTTCGACCTTATGGTTAAAGACAGATTACAAATGAGGCTAGTTCTAGTTGTGACCTTTAGAGTCTTGAGTTGACTGAAATTGTTGTCAAATGGTGTTCATAGCCATATTTGAGCTTCAAATTTGAACCAATATTGTCGTGGACCCTCGAATCGATACACTTTAGCAATCCTAAGGAATGTGAGGTGAGGTTTGAAATTTGTATAACCCGAGTGCCGTGCCTATTAGTCTAGAACTTGCCCCGAGTATTTTTCTAGGAGAAATCTTAAGTGAGCTCGACTTGTGAGATGATCATAGGCCTTCCTTGATTCCCTATTAAATTTGAAAGACCTCTTTATCCTACCTTGACAAGATCCCTAGTCAACCCCTTTGAGCCTAAGCCTACTTGTTCAAAAACCATGTTTTAGCCTTAATCCGTTCTCTAAATACCCTCTCTTGGCAGACATTCTTTCCTCGAGCACTCTTGATGAAAAATAGGAAAAAATCATAAGTTTGGGGGAGAGAAGAGGAAATGCATAGTGAATGGGCCAAAGAAAAGGTTGAAAAGCATAGTGAACTAAAAATGAAAAAGAAAAAGAGTGAAAGAAAGAGCAAAAGTTTGAAAAAGAGGTTGAAATGATGAAAAAGAAAGGAAAAGGGAAGAAAATGAGCCCAAAGTAAAATGAAGAGTGACTATGAGTCTCTCTAAATTCCCCAAGGAAACAATTGTGACTCAAAGAGTCAAGAGTGTCATATGCAAAAGTGTGAACAATTGGAGTGCTTAAGGGAAGATGTTCTACCAAAATTCATTGTGACCAATTCCGATCCAAAAGGCCTCCATTACAACCCGACAAAGACCTATAGGATCTCAAGTTGAGTGAGCTTACATTAGTGGTGATTTACACGAGGGGAAAGCCTATGGTACGAAAGGCAGGACTTGACTCATTCTTTTTAGAGTGAAGAGAGCACCCCATGATAAACCCAATTCTGAGAGTCATTCTTTATGGTGAGGTAAGCCTAAGGAGGGTAGAGGAGGAAGAGTCTGGGATCCACGGTGATTGAGGTAAAAGAGAGAAGTTCTATGACGACCTTAGTCAACTCTTGTAGCTTTGGTGTCACGTTAGATCTAGTGGGCTAGAAAATCATTGCATAAGTTTGTCAATAATTCATTTGTGTTGTGGATAGTCGTTAGTCCCAATTGAAGCTTGATGAATCACATCTCAATGGCTAAAATACTCTATCTTTTCTTGTTAAGGAAGTGGGAGTTATGCTGTTTGCTTGAGGACAAGCAAAGCCTTAAGTTTGGGGGAGTTGATAACTAGTGATTTATACTACTATTTGCCCCAAATTTCTTAGGTTTTTTAGGCAACAATTGGCTTAACTAGCCCCATATTTTGATCGCAAGTGGTTTGAATTGCAGGAACTGAGTTGATTTGTAAATATTAATCCAAAATACCTCAAAAAGAAGCAGAACTTGCAAAATTCCATGACCCAGCTAAACCGCTGCAGTGCTCATATTTCTGCTGCAGCGTTTGTCCCATCGCTGCAGCGGATTTCTCTTCGTTGCCACGCTGCAAACTTCAGAGATTTGTGTTTCACGGATTTTCAAAGCGTTGTCCGCGCCAATTTTCCGCCGCAGCGGTCCATCCAATGCTACAGTGCTCAATTATTCGCTGGACGCGGTTGGCAAACTTGGGATTTCATGATTCCGCGGTCAGCGGTATTATTCTGTTGCCGCGCTCCAGCCACCGCTGCAGCGTTTCAATATTCTATTAGGCACGAAGTTGAAGAATCAGAGACTTGGAAAGTGCAAAATCGCTACAGCGGTTATTAATCCGCTGCAGCGAAAGTCTCTTTGCCCCAGCGCTCATAAATCCGCTGGGAGCGGATTCTCCATAGGGGCATTTTTGTCCAGTATTTTCAGCCATGTATAAATAGATCTTTTCTTTATTTTTAAGGCGTCAGCCGTTTGGAGAACACATGAATAGTACTTTTTATCCATTTTGAGTTATTTTAGCATATTGTTAACATTAGTTCTTCAACTAGTATCTTGTAAATCACAATTATGAGCTTATATCCATTTTCTACTTGTGTTTCTTCTTCATTCATGAGTAGACACAGTATCTAGGGTTGTGACCCAACCCTAGTGTGGGTACTTAATGGGTTTCCAATTTTAGAGTGATTATGTGTATGGACATTTGATATTTAGCTTGATTTGTGCATAAATCTCATATATAGTTGTTGCAAACACTATGTCAAGCCTTTATGACTAGGGTCACTCTTGAGAAAGATGACCCAAGTCTAGGTAAGTAAGCTAACAAAATATTGAGGTGAGCTCAAGAGGTTGATAGCCCCAGTAAAAGGGTGGATGCTAGAGATAGCTACACCCGATTTGAGCCAATTCGTGCAGTTCATGGAAACACCCAATTGTGCTTGAGAAAGCCAATTTGGGCAAAGTTACCCATATTACCGAGAGGTAGTGGGTGAGTGCATTAGCATGAGGTTATGTCATAAATCCCCATTTCACAATCTCATTTTAGATTTTAGACCCGTCAATTGCTCACCTAGGTGGAAGTCACAGCCCTAGTCCTTTTTATTAACTGAGAAAACTTTAAAAACGATTTTAGTTAGCTAGTTCGTAATTTCAATTAGGCTAAAACCATAGTATAATTGCAAACCTTTTTTATGAGAAGTGCATTTGAGAACACAATGCGCTACTAGATCACTTAGACACTCGACTCCAACATATATAGCTCCATGTGGAAATCGATCCCGACCCTTCGGGTAAAAGCTGCATTGACCCCCGTACTTGCTACTCTTTAGTGGTATAGGCAGGAGCCGATCAACCACTCCCTGAACTTGTGATATTCTTTCTCACTCACGAACCGGTCTTGCCATACCACCGGGTTCCATGATCTCACCAACTCCCTTGTCTGTGTTTCACCACCCCTCGCGTCGTCTGGGGCATCATCATCACCATCAATCTGTATTGGGGCAGCTGTGGAGGTTGGAGATTCTACACTGTGGGCCGGGGTGAAGGAGAGTCACTAAGTCCCAAGCTATCAGAAGAGTCGGACACAAAAGTTGATTCATTTATAAGGCGGCGGGACTGGGATTGTGCTTCCTCTTGAGTCTAGCCAGCTTCCCCCTGAAATCTCTCAAGAGGGGACATACTCACTCGTCTCTGAAGTGTCAGGAGTGGGCCTCCAGAGGGTTTGTTTCTTCCCAATAAGGACTTTAGGAGCTAAAGGTGTATCTTGTTGTTTTCCTTTCCCCCATCCCCGGGAAGACTCTCCCCTCCCTGGTTGTTTATCTTGTCCACCTCTTGATCGAACTGTTGTCAAGATATATAATTAGTGAAAGCTCATTAGCATTGGCATTCAAGAAAGTACTAGATGAAACAGATAAATGATCACCGCATCTTATAACACAGTGGACCGTTGTCAGCAGAAAAAGGAGCGCGGACGCGGATAGGCCACCGCTGACAGAGAAAAAATGATTGCGTCCGCGAGAGACTGGGATCCAGACTACCTAGTCTCTGAACATTACTCACCGCTGAGAGTGGAATATTAGGCGCGGCCGCGAAGGCTTCACCACTGTCCGCGTCAAAAAGGATGCGGTCGTGGACCCACCTTAACACTTCTCTGAATATGAATTCCGTTGTCCGCAAAAAAACAAGCTTGGATGCGTAAAGCGTGCCGCTGACCGCGGAAAAATCACCGCGGCCGCGTAAAGCAGACCAATTCAAACTCCTCAAAATCATATATCATTGACCTCGAAATTTAAGCCGCGACCCCGGAATTAAAAATAAACGGATACTGAAGAACATTCACGAGCTAGGGTTTACACTTAGTGGAGAATTTAAGCAATTAAGCTGCAAGGTGAAACACCCCAACCCCCATTAGGAGTCAAAAAACCATTACCCGTTCATTTTTATCAATAATTAAGCATGCTTATGATTCTAGGTTTATAGTAACCCTAACAAAAAAAAAGTAAAACTAATGTCGCGCCCCCTTTTTCTATCGCACGGGTTAGGTACGGAGAGATCGGGTTCTATGACATTCTGAACAACTCCTTAAAGAAAAAGGGTTTAAGGAAGAGTCGCCACCTAACGATTTTTATGGTGCGTTAGGTCACCTAGAGTTGATAACTCATGAACTAGTTTGAATTACCAAAGATTGGGTAAGGGCTTGAAATTATCCCAAGGGGAAGGTGTTAGGCACCCCTCAAGATCCACAACTGTGGGTCCCAGCCAAGAAATTTTGTGAATTTGGACGGTGAACAAGTAGCAAGTAAGGTTCATATAAGAGGGGATTTCAAACAAGTATGAAAATCTTTAAAGGTTTTGGAAAAACATTAGAATAAACATTTGAAAAGAAATGTCCTAGGTTTAAAGTAATACGGATCACATCAATGCAATACCCGGTATGTCACTACCTCAAAGAGGCGGCTACATGTGGTATTAGCGCACCGGCCATCATATCCGTATTCTACAATTCCCACCCCGTAAAGATTATTTAACGCGTGTGTTGGTCACGAATGCTTATTGCATGCTATTACCCGCCCCGTCCTATCAGTCCTGGAGGGTATTTAGGACTACTAACCCTACAAGGTGAGTACTAGGCTGAACTCTTAGGTTTAAAAGGATAAAATTCTAAGCGACATATAAAACAAATAGGACTACAGATATGGGGAACACATAAGGGCAGATACGGGGCTCACAGATCCCTCCACAGATAAACACATAAATAGCACGTCTCAAACACAATCAAAGTCTAAAAAAAAACAGGATTTAAAACAGGGATTTTGAGTTGGAAAACAGTAGGCTTCAGCAGTTTTGGTAAAAGGGAATGCCTTTGAAAACTCAGTAATGCAATGGGGAATAGAGGACCGAATAATTTTCGGAAAAGAATGAATGAGTTCAGAGATTTAGCAGGATATTAGAAACACACATCAGTTTAGAAGAAATCCTCAGTAATAGCATGATTTAAATAACAGAGTGATTAAAAGAAAAGGCAAGTGACTTTAAAAATTCAGTAGTTTAAACGCAATAGGAGTCGGTAGTTTAATGAAAACAATAGGCTATTTCAGAAACCCAATAAAGTTTAAAATGAAGCAGGAATTTTAAAAGACAGAGTGATTTCAGAAAAGGTAAACTGACTCTAAAAATCAGTAGTTTGAAAACCAATAGAGCAAGAGTCTAATAAAGTTCGGTAGAGAGTAAACGAATACATGACTTCAAGAATCAGTGTTTTAAAAATATAGTAGGAGTTTTAGAGTAAAATAGGGTGAACTTCAGAAAGGGATAAAAACAAGAGTGAAGCAGCAAAGTTTTAAAGATTTCAAAAGAAGACTAATTAATTCTAATACCAGCCAAGTGTAACACAATTGATTGTGGTTTTAGCACGTATTAGGCCTAAGGTTTGCCTAGGCGTGCGTATACATTGCCTATTTATTTTAAAGGGCGAACATGCATATTTAGTTCTGATTTTAAGAGAGATAAATGATGATACATTTGCAGAAAACGTTTCAACCAATTAACCACATTTTTGGCGAGATTATTAGATTAGGTACATGTTAACTAGACGTTCAACAAAGTGCAATAGAAAACATGCATTTTGAAAGTAAAGCCCTAAAGAGCAGGATATCTAGTGCACACATGAATAAGTAGGATCCTATAGGCATGTCTTCTATATGCAATGCTTTTGAAGATGCAGTAGTAGTACATTATGGCAGTTTTATTACTGGTTGTAATTATTAACTGTGAGTGAGGCTGATAAAACGATATGACTATAATAGACATGCTGGAATGAAGAACCTAAACAGGATTTCTAATGCATGATATGCATGTCCTAAATAGGATGTCTATTGCACACATATGGAAATAAATCCTATGGGCATGGTTTCTATCCATTACTATACTAACATGCATAATCCCCTCCCTCATTCACTATCCAGTCCCAATATTCGTTTACAAGTTATTACAAACCTGAATAATAAATTACATTAATGAAAGGAAAAATAAGAAGCTACTTCTATAGGGAGCCTTCAATCAGGCCCAATCTCCCAGCCTCACTCCTTTCGAGTTTCGCAGCCTTACATGGCCTGGGTGCGAAAAAGCTCCCTAGGGCCCCAAATGGGTCTCTGGCCAATACTAGCACCCAAGCAAAATTGCCAAGATTTTAACAAAGTGCAGTGTGGAATTACCAGCCTTGTGTGTCAAAGTTCAATGAGTACTCAGGGGTACTCAAGGAAATGCTCACACGAAGGGGGTAGGACCTAATTTTCTAAGAGTAGTGCGAAGTGCCAGAAGGAGAGAAAAGAGAAAAAATACAGGATTCAGTTGAGAGACTGAAGAGTTACTTTCAGAAATAGCTTTTGAAAATAAACAGAAGTACAAGCCCAATCACATAAGTTCAGCAGTACATAATTTCGCACAAGGACAATGGGAATAGGGGACAAATAAACCTCATAAGAATCAGAAAGTTATACATAGATTTAATAAACGTGTTCAAACATAGTTGCACAAATCAGATAGGTTCAGGGGATTAGGGGAGAGCAGGATGACACTAAATAGTAATGGAAAATAGCCCTACAGATGCATACAGGGATATGTAAGGCATATAACAAGCATTGATGCAATCATACATATGTAAGTCTCAAAGATATAAGCATGGCAAGTATTAATAGACAAACAGAAAATTAATTACATGTTGAACAGTAAAAGCACAAGTAGAAAACAATTAGGAATATGATAAACTGAAATAGTAGTAAACATATTGGTTTGAAACATTGAAATTAATTAGAACATACCAGTGGGAAAAGAGCAAAGCAGTATGCAAGAGCAAAGTGTTAGCCTTGGCTTACAGCCGGCTAACAGTAGACAAGAATAGAGGAGAGCAGTAATAGAGCAAAGAGCTTTGTAAGAGAGAAAGAGTTCTAGCACAAGAGAGAGAGCTTAGAACAGTATTCTTGTTTTGTTTACAATGAAAGAGAGGAAGTGTATATATAGTTGAAAGCAAGTAGTAGAAATAAGGTAAAAATCAAAGTCAAGTAGTAATTAAGGAACTCGAAATCAATTAATCAGGAAATTAAGGCAAGTACCCCCTTAACTCAAGGGATTTTATTCAAATGGTGAGAATCAGTAATATAGAAGGCAAGAAGAATCAGTACATGATAAATAAGGAAGAAATCAATTTTAGTTCAATAATTATAGACCCCAGAATCAGTTAAAATGGGAATCAACCCAAGTCTTCCCTTAATTAAAGGGTCATCTCAAACGGTAAAGAAGAGGGAGCAAATAAGGAAAAGGATTCTCATAGCAAGAGTATAACAATCAGAAAGGAATTCAAACATTGTGAATAATTAGGACCAGGTACATGAAGTATAATTAAGGAAATAACAGCAAGAATCATTTAATAGTGCAATCAGCCACATAACAAAGTAAGAGAATGATTTGAAGTTGTAAGAACAAGAATAGTAGCCGAAAATCAGTAAAGAGTGTCAACACAAGAAATCAAGGATTCAAAATTAGTACTAACTAAGGAGAGCCTTATGTATTTAAGGAAATATTCAGAATTAATAGAGGAGACCAATATAGTACTACTCACAATCCTTCAAGGATTCAAGAATGTTGAAAACAGTACACATTGGGCAAGAAGCAGTAGAATCAAAGACCAACAACATAGCAAAGGTAATAATCACAAATAATCAAGGTTAGAACATAGCAAACAGATACACACACAAATCGGAGGGACAAATCAGTAGAGACATAATCAGGGTTAGAACATAGTGTTAAAACTAAAGTTTTAACATAATAAATCATGATTAAAAAGTGATAAAACATCTAAGCATATGAGAAAATTACTTGAACCTGAGAAATCGTTTGAAGAAAAGTTTCAGAAACCCTAAGTGAAAAACTCGTTTAAAACGAAAAACCTTTAAGAAAAAATGTAATAATACTCGTAATAAAACTGGATCTAGCGTAGATCTAAGAAAATCAAAAGGTTCAAAAAGTTAGGGTTTCAGAGATATCGGAGAAAGTAGAAGAACCTGCTGTGAAACTCAGGGATAGTGGTAGTTATGGCATAATCGCGTCAAAACCTCACCGGAGGAGGCCGGAAAACCACCCAAGCAAGAACCCCAGTAGTTGTTGGGAATGGTAAAGACCACTGAAGGTCTCAGAGATGAAGTAGACCGGAGAAAGAGGTGTCATGGTGGCTGGTGGTCGAAAGGGGTGAGACTGGAGGTGGCCGGAGAGACGGTGGAGGCCATCGGAGAACAAGAAGAACCCAGAAGGTTCTAGAGAGCGGAGGAGAGGAAGAGACGAAGAGAGAGAGTGAGCAGTCTCGAGGGGGAGGGGGGTTAGATGAGAGTTAATTTAGGAAAGGGGGGATCTGGGTCGTTGATCTTATTTGATCAACGGCTCAGATTTAATTAGGGCTTGGGCCGGGTAAGGATTTGGCTTGGGCGGATTTGGTTTGGGTCTTGGGTTAATTGGGTTAAGGGTTGGGTATTGGATTGAAATTCAAATAGGTTAAGAGTGGCTAGATTTTAAATACTCCTTAAAATAGGATAATTAATTAATTAAAATAACTAATAATTATATAAAAAATAAAATTAAGTTTAAATAAGTAAGGTCACAGTAATTAACTAATATTAAGTGCAAAGTGCCTAAGTTTTGAATAATATATAGTACCAAATATTCAATTGGGCCATAATTGTAAAATCGTTGCAATTGAAATTAAATAGCACCCAATTGGCTAATTTACGAAATAATTGGATTTTAATAGATAGAAAATGATTATAAACAATATACTGAGCCAAATATATTTTTGAGATTATTTATAGCATAGTTTATGAATTATTTGAATATGAAATATTAAAATAAGCAAAAAATAAATTAATAAAATATGGAAAATTATGGAAAATACTCATTATTACAAAGAGTAATTTTGAAAGCTTATATGCGAGTTTGTAAATAATTTGAGGAAAAATTGGGTATCAACAACTAACTAAAATGAAAGAGGAAGAACCAAAATTAAAACTAAGAAATTGATCATACCAGGAGTTAGATTTGTTGTAGGAATTAACCTTGCTTCATGAGATGAAGTTTAGATGCAACAGGGGTTAATGCACAGTGCAAAGGGAGATTTGAAGTGTTAGGGTGTGAAAAGTGTAAAAGGAGGAGGCCCTCCTATTTATACTAAAACCCTAGGCCCCACACCGACCTACCTGGCGCGACCGTAGAATTCCACCGAGGTCCGCGCTTTTCACTTGTTGAAGAGTTGAAGGTGCGATATCACCGCTGGGATCAGAAAAACGGCCGCGACCGTGGAACAGTAACCGTTGACCGCGAAAAATCAACCACGGACGAGAACAAAACTTCAGAGATATTGCATTTTTATTTTTGCAAGTCTGCGTCCGCTATAGCAAAACTCCCCGCGAAAAAAGTCACTGCTAACCGCGGAATTTTGAGCGTGGTCAGCGATCCAATGCACACTTAGCCAATTGTCTCCAGTATTTTTCCTGCATTGCATCAACAATTCCTACACAAATCTCACAACCAGTTAGTTCAAAAGAGCCTGGTCTAGAAGAAAAATGAAAAATAAAGAAAAATCACTTGGGTTGCCTCCCAAGAAGCACCTGATTTAACGTCGCGGCACGATGCAGGTTACCATCATCATTGAAACTTTATCAATGCCACCACATGGCTATCATCAAACTTTCCCAAGTAATGCTTCACATGATGCCCATTAACCCGAAACATTTCACCATTTTTGTTCTTCAAGTCAAGAGCACTGAAAGGTGTTACATGCACTACCTCAAAGGGACCATTCCATTTGGACTTTAACTTGCCCGGAAACAGACGCAACCTGGAGTTGAAGAGAAGGACCAAATCACCCTCTTTGAATTCCTTGTTTCGAGAATATTTATCGTGCAATTATTTCATCTTCTCCTTGTACAATCATGAGCTTGAATAGGCATAATCGGAATTCATCTAGCTCATTGAGTTATTCCACCCGGAGATTTGCTGCAACATCCCACTCTAGATTTAACCTCTTCAAGGCCCACAATGCTTTATGTTCTAGTCAACCGGAAAATGACATGCTTTACCAAAAACCAACCGGTACGGAGACATACCGATTGGAGTCTTAAATGCAGTCCCATAAGCCCACAACGCATCATCTAGCTTCCTTGACCAATCCATTCTATTGGCATTCACAGTTTTTGACAAGATGCTTTTGATTTCCCTATTTGAAACCTCCACTTGTCCTCTAGCTTGGGGATGATAAGGAGTAGAGACCTTGTAATTGACAATGATTATAAACAATGTGATGACCCAAAAAGGGGTCATCTTATGTGCATCTAATTTGGACTGTGTTCTGAGGCCTGAAAGCCTTTATTAATCTCACCTCGATGTGCGTGCGCAGCCCGGGCGCGTAGCCGGAAAGCCTTTGTGTGGAAAAAAAAACTTGATTAAGAGTTAAATTTGTGATAATTAATTGAATAAAGTTAACTTTGGTCAACATTTTTGGTAAACGGACCCGGATCCGTGATCCGACGGTTCCGGAAGGTCCATAGGAAAATATGGGACTTGGGCGTATGCCCGAAATTGAATTCCGAGGACCCAAGTCCGAGAAATGAATTTTTAAAGAAAATTATTTTATGAAAATATTAAAGGCTTATGAAAATGAACCTTGATGTGAAACATGTGCTGCCGGGCCCGTATTATGATTTCGGAGCCCAGAACAGGTTCAATATGTGTTATATAAGTTATCTGTGAATTTTGGTGTAAAACGGACTTTATTTGATTGGTTTCGGATAAAATGAGGAAAAATTGGAGTTAATGAAGTTTTGAGAAATCTCATAGAATTTGAAATTTGATTTGGAATGTGATTTTATGTTCCCGAGGTCCGATTGAATTTCCGAAACCGGGAATAGTTCCGTTGTGTCATTTATAACTTGTCTGCAAATTTTGAAGTCATTCCGAGTAGTTTAGGCCGGTTCGGCGCGTTGAAGTGAATTCTAGAATTTCAAAGTTCTTAAGTTTGATTAATTTGGTTTTGGGGTTTGATTTTCGAGTTTTGTTGTTGTTTTTCATGTTCCGAGAGTTCGAGCAAGTTCATATCACGAATACAGACTTGCTGGTGCTTTTGGACGGGGTCCTGAGGGGCTCGGGTGTGTTTTGGACCCCCGGGAGCTAAGTTAGAAAACCAGAAAATCTGCTGTCTGGTTTCCTTCTCTGCGATCGCAGAAGGTGGGTTGCGATCGGGGAGAAGGATTTTGCTGGGCTGTCGATTTCTCTATGCGATCGCAGCTTCCCCTTTGCGATCGCAGAGGTCTGGGTTCCACACCTTCGCGATCGCAGCTCGTTTCTTGCGATCGCATTGAGTAGCATCTGGGCCAGGTGAGTTTGTCCTACGCGATCGCAGGACCACTGCCGTGATCGCAGAGGTCTTGCCAATTGTTCTTCGTGATCACAGGACCTCTGCCGCAATCGCAGAGGTCCGGCCAGTTGGCCTTCGCGATCGCACGCCCGGTGTCGCGATCGCAGTGAAGGTTTTCCTGGGCAGTACTTAAATGTCCAATTACGGGATTCTTCTTCATTATTCAATACCCAACCTCCATTAGAGCTCCTCAAAGCTAGGGAAAGGACTGCCCAAGTTCAAACTCATCAAGGTAAGTGATTCCTAGTCCGGTTTTCATGACTTTTAACATCAAATTCAAATAAAATCCTCTTCCAATTATCTTAAAATTCATAGGAATTGATAGAAAAATGTGGGGTTTTGGGAAAATAGTGAAACTTCATTTTTAGCCAAAAATTCCTAAATAAATTATGTAATTACGATCCTTAGGCTTCGGGTAGTTCATTCCTTCGAAAATTTCCGGAATTTGGCCATGAGAGGCCGGGGTTGGAAATTGAGAATTCTTCAAGAATAGCGATTTTATTGAATAACTAAGATGAGTTATCACATTGTACATGCATTGATGTTATTATATATCTTTTGACTAGTTGCAAGTCCTCGGGTATAGAATTCGGAGTTTCGGGCGCAATTGTGGTCCGAGGGGTAGATTCGACACGAGGTGAGTCTCCTTTCTAACCTTGTAAGAGGGAATCGTCCCCATAGGTGATGTACATGCTATGTTTGACTTGTTTGGGGGCTACGTACGCGCCAAGTGACGAGAGTCCGTACGTAGTGGCTATTATTGTTATATCCGGGTAGTTAGGCCTACATCATGCCTTGTATGTTTCCTTGCAATGCCTTAAATATGCTTCTTTCTTTTCGTTGAAATTCTCTTATGATTTATTTTAATGCTATATTTCCTACGAAATTATGTTTTCTTGCATCATGTTGTTCTTCTGAGGTCCATTGAAATGAAATTGTGAAATATAAGGGAGCGGGCCGTACGCCACAGCGGATTTTAAATGAAATTGTGAAATATAAGGGAGCGGGCCGCACGCCACAGCGGATTTGAAATGAAATTGTGAAATATAAGGGAGCGGGTCGTACGCCACGGCGTATTTGAAATGAAATTGTGAAATATAAGGGAGCGGGCCGTACGCCACGGCGGATTCAAAATGAAATTGTGAAATATAAGAGAGCGGGCCGTACGCCACGGTGGATTCAAAATGAAATTGTGAAATATAAGGGAGCGGGCCGTACGCCACGGCGGATTCAAAGAATTTGTGATTTTTGTTTCATTCGGTGGTCTTACTCTTGAAAGTGCTTTATTGTTTAAGTTCAGTAGCTGTTTGGATTTCTCTGCTTTTAGTATATGTACTTGTTGCTTATTTCCCTGACATGCCTACTGTATTTCATCATATTTTATCACATGTTACTACTGCTGGACCCTAGTGAGTATCGAGTCGACCTCTCGTCACTACTTCTTCGAGTTTAGGCGGGATACTCACTGGGTACATATTTATTTAATATGTACTCATGCTGCACTTTCTTTTCTTTTCTGTACTTGACTGTACAGGTCCGGAGGCTGGCACGTCTGACTATCAGGCCGGCGCTAGATATTGATACCGTGGTCATACTTCTCAGTGAGCTGCTTTCTCGGCGACTTCCTAGCAGCACCCTGGAGCTCTTTTGTTACATTTCTCCGCTCATTTCATTCAGACGGAGACTCTGTATATATTGTAGTCATTGTATATTCAATAGTTGCCCATGACACTCGTGACACTAGTTCCTAGCGCACACGCGTAGTGTATATTTATATTTTGGGATTTTGGGATGTATATCTATGTATGCATTTTATTTCGGCTTGTATCGACTAGGATTTCACTTCCGCTCAAGGCTAGTATCATGTTTGTCGTTATAAATTGGGAATCTTTGACTGTTTAACTAGATGGGAAAGGTACACTTGGTGTAATTATTGTTGGCTTGCCTAACCCCGCCGTTGGGCGCCATCACGACTCGGATTGGGATTCTGGGTCGTGACAAACAATATACTGAGCCAAAAAATATTTTTGAGATTATTTATAGCATAGTTTATGAATTATTTGAATATGAAATATCAAAATAAGCAAAAAATAATAATTTAATAAAATATGGGAAATTATGGAAAATACTCATTATTACAAAGAGTAATTTTGAAAGCTTATATGCGAGTTTGAAAATAATTTGAGGAAAAATTGGGTATCAACAACTGCCCCTCTTTACCCGGGAAGGATGAAAGAGTTGTCGGGTAAAGATATGATGGCCAATTTTGACCGGGTGGAACCCCGTGAGAGAATTAGGTCGCGCCCTGGATTCTGAGCTACCTACATATCCCTGGTTTTACCGTAATCAGGCCGTATGTAGTTCCAGAATCCTCGGCAAAATATACCGGTGATGTTTCACAAGAACGGACGCAAGGTACAAGGTAAGGAAAAATTGGAAGGTCTTACGGGGTTGTTTTGGATAACTGGAGCAGTCCGCTCCTGCCTGGTTGGTTGTTGCAGTCGGATTACCTGCAAGTAAATAACAAGCATATATCTTGCATAATATAAATATGATGCAAGTTCCCGTTGGACTATGAATGTTGTCTTCAGACAAATAGGATGATGTCCTTAGACCATGATGTCCTGGGCCATGAATCGCTTGGTGCGGGATTCGCAGGCTATGAAATGATGCTCTCGGGCCATGAGGACGGTGCCTCCGAACCATGGTTCCTTTGAATAATGATGTGCAAGTTGAATAAAAGAGATCCTTAGGCCATGAAATGATGTTCTCGGGCTATGAAGATGGTGCCTCTGAACGAGGACGCCTTTGGACAAGTTGGCGATATTTCAGCCCATGAAGAATGCAGTAATATGATGTTGACAAGGCAGAGCTTAGTCTTGCGATTTGCAAAGAAAAGAGGGGCAGATCTTAGCCCGAAAGAAAGCGTAAATAAATAACGTAACGAAAGTTGACTGCTTTGAAAAGGTAGAAAGGAGATTTGCGTAATGAAGTAAAATGCGGAGAGAGGTAGCGTGGAACCTCAGAAGGCAGAATGATAGCCTTATGCAATGCAGGAAATAAATGCTGGGGAGGTAGCGCTTAACCTCGGAAGGCAGAATGGTAGCCTTATGCAAAGATGCGAATGCAGGGGAGGTAGAGATTAACCTCGGAAGGCAGGATGGTAGCCTTATGCAATGCGAGAAAATGCAGGGAGACAGTGCTTAGTCTCGGAAGGCAGAATAGTAGCCTTATGCAATGCGATAAAATGCAGGGGAGGTAGAGCTTAACCTCGGAAGGCAGAACGATAGCCTTATGCAATGCGGGAGATAAAAATGCAGAAAGAGGTAGCGTTTTAACCTCGGAAGGTAGAATGATAGCCTTATGCAATGCAGGAAATAAATGCAACAGTAAGAGTTCTTAGCTGATGATAAATTTTGGCGATATGATTGTCGTGAATGAAGTGTTTCTTGCGATAATAGTAAGCGTCGGCATGTGCGATGAGTTCGAGAGCGTATCCTTGAGAAGTATGCGTCTTGCGAGGATAATAAGATGTTTTGGGCTTTCGCCGTATTCGTGCCTGCATTCAAAGAAAAATCGTGAGTTCTGTAAAGGGGAGGGTTAGTTTGTATCCACACTGGCTCGGCTCGGCCTGTCTGCTTGATGATGATAACTTTGCTTGTACCATAGGGGTAGCGTTTATAAAACAAGTTGTTTTTGAGAAATAAATATGCATGGTTTTATAAAAATATGATATAACATATAATTGAAAAAAAAAAATTTCTTTGAATGAACCGACGACCACGACGCGGTTCAAGACATTGCAGCCTTTCTTGCTACGGAAATTTGAGGGTCCTCCTCAAAATTCTGCCCCAGTTTGATGGGTGAAGGCTTCTGGCTTTTACTGGTGCGGTGCTTGGCTGAACTTGCTTCGGAATTTTGAGGTCCCTCCTCAAAATTTTGCCCCAGTTTCCATTCGTTGGGGAAATGAAAATTTTTATTAAAATGTGACCGAACCCATAGGGCTACCTACGTATCCCCTCTTAAACGGGAATCAGGTCAGGCGTAGTTCAATTTACAGCGTTGAGGAAAGCATAGAGAGTTTACACATAGTAACGCTTGACTGCATCTGAGTTGATTGGTTTAGGCCAAACTTCTCCACCCATTTCTGCCAGTATGAGTGCTCCTCATGTCAGTACTCGGTGAACCATGTACGGGCCTTGCCAATTGGGAGAGAATTTCCCTTTTGCTTCGTCTTGATGAGGAAAGATTTTCTTTAACACCAGCTGCCCCGGTGTGAATCGTCTTGGCTTGACTTTCTTGTGGAAGGATATGGTTATTCTATTCTAATATAGCTGCCCATGACAGACTGCGTTCATTCTTTTCCTGTCTATGAGGGCCAATTGCTCATAACGGCTTCTTACCCATTCTGCGTCGCTGAGTTCAGCTTCTTGTATGATTCTCAGGGATGGAATTTCAACTTCAGCAGGAATGACGGCTTCTGTACCATATACCAACATATAAGGAGTTGCCCCGGTTGATGTGCGAACCGTGGTGCGATTCCCCAACAGAGCAAATGATAATTTCTCATGCCATTGCTTGTGCTTTTCTATCATTTTTCTCAATATCTTTTTGATGTTCTTGTTGGCAGCCTCAACGGCTCCATTCATCTGCGGTTTGTATGCCGTGGAGTTCTTATGTTTGATCTTGAAGGTTTCACACATGGCTTTCATTAAGTCACTATTGAGATTGGAACCATTATCGGTGATGATTGACTCTAGAACTCCAAACCGACAAACAATGCGGTCGCGGACAAAGTCGGCTACCACTTTCTTAGTAATTGCTTTGTAGGATGCTTCTTCGACCCATTTGGTGAAATAGTCAATGGCAACGAGAATGAACCTGTGTCCATTGGAGGCTGCAGGCTCGATTGGTCCAATAACATCCATGCCCAAAGCGGCGAACTGCCAGGGTGAACTTGTTGCATTAAGCTCACTGGGAGGTACCTTTATCATATCCCCATGTATCTGACAACGATGGCATTTGCGGACATACTGGATGCAATCTGTTTCCATGGTCATCCAGAAATAACCATCCCGAAGTATCTTCCTTGCTATACTAAACCCGTTCATATGAGGACCGCATGTACCAGCATGTATTTCCTCCAACAACTTTGTTGCTTCCTTTGCTTCGACACATCTTAGCAAACCCATATCGGGAGTCCTCCTGTACAGGATTCCTACGCTGTGAAAGAAATTGTTTGATAACCTTCGAAGAGTGCGCTTCTGAGTAGAGTTTGCAAGCTCTGGGTACTCTCCATCTATCAAGTACTTCTTGATGTCATGAAACCAAGGTTTTCCGTCTGCTTCCTCTTCAACATGGGCGCAGTAGGACGGCTGATTTTGAATTCCCACCGGGATAGGATCAATGAAGTTCTTGTCTGGATGATGGATCATAGATGACAAGGTGGCCAGTGCGTCGGCGAACTCATTCTGGATTCTGGGGACGTGCCGAAATTCTATCTTTGTGAACCTCTTTCTCAATTCATGTACACGATGTAGATATGTCAATATTTTGGAATTCTTGGTCGCCCATTCTCCTCGGACTTGGTGTATCAATAAGTATGAATCACCAATTACTAATAATTCCTGAACATTCATGTGATGGCCAAGTTGAGCCCCAAGATGCAGGCCTCATATTCGGCCATGTTGTTGGTGCATGGGAACCTGAGTTTGACGGATACCGGGTAGTGCTGAACAGTTTCTGAAATTAAGACTGCTCCAATACCCATGCCTTTGAAGTTTGCAGCCCCATCAAAGAACATCCTCCATCCATCGTAGGATTCTGCATTGTCCTCTCCTAGGAATGACACTTCTTCATCGGGGAAATACGTTTTCAATGGTTCGTATTCTCCATCCACATGATTTTCAGCAAGATGATCGGCTAATGCTTGTTCCTTGACCGCCTTCTGAGTTACGTAAATGATGTCGAACTCACTTAACAAGATCTGCCATTTAGCTAGCTTGCTAGTGGGCATGGGCTTCTGCAAGATGTACTTTAGCGGATCCATCCTCGATATGAGGTACGTTGTGTAGGCATAGAAATAATGCCTCAGATACTGTGCGACCCAAGTCAAAGCACAACAGGTGCGTTCTAGTAGAGAATACCGGGCCTCATACGGAGTAAACTTCTTGCTGAGGTAGTAAATTGCTTGCTCTTTCCTCCCTATTTCGTCATGTTGCCCGAGAATGCAACCGAAAGCTCCATCTAACACAACAAGGTAGAGTAATAGAGCTCTACCCGGATCTGGAGGTACCAAGACTGGTGGTGTTGAGAGGTACTCTTTAATTCTGTCGAAGGCCTTTTGACAATCCTCAGTCCATTTGATGGCAGCATCCTTTCTTAGAATTTTGAAAATTGGTTCGCAAATGACAGTGGACTGGGCTATGAACCGGCTAATATAATTGAGCCTTCCCAGGAAGCTAATAACATCCTTCTTGTTCCTTAGTGGCGACAATTCTTGGATGGCTTTGACCATTGATGGATCTAGCTCTATTCCTCGACGACTGACAAAGAACCCTAGCAGCTTGCCAGCAGGAACCCCGAACGCACATTTCGCGGGGTTAAGTTTCAGATTGTATTTCCTTAACCTGTTGAAGAACTTTCTCAAATCTTCCATGTGATCAACAGCTTTCTTTGATTTGATGATGACGTGGTCCACATATACCTCGATCTCCTTGTGAATCATATCATGGAATATAGTAGTCATGGTTCTCATGTAAGTGGCCCCTGCATTCTTCAGACCGAATGGCATCATCTTGTAGCAATACACTCCCCACGGCGTAATGAATGTCGTTTTCTCAGCATCTTCCTCGTCCATCCAAATCTGATGGTAGCCAGCAAAACAATCTACAAAGGACGGCAGTTCGTGCTTGGCACAGTTGTCAATTAAGATGTGTATGTTCGGCAGGGGGAAGTCGTCTTTCGGACTGGCCCGGTTGAGATCCCGGTAGTCGACGCAGAATCTGACCTTCCCATCTTTCTTTGGTACAGGCACAATGTTGGCTAACCATGTAGGATATTCGACCACCCGGAGAACCCCGGCGTTGATCTGCTTGGTGACCTCTTCTTTGATTTTCAAGCTCATGTCTGGTTTGAACTTCCTGAGCTTTTGCTTCACTGGTGGGCATGTTGGATTGGTTTGAAGCTTGTGGGCCACAATAGATGTATTGAGGCTAGTCATGTCATCATATGACCAGGCGAATATGTCCTCATATTCCTTTGAGAATTCTGTATATTCCTCCTTTTCTGATGGCGCCAGATGAATGTTGATGCGTGTTTCTTTGACGTTCTCTGCGTTTCCCAGGTTGACGACCTCAGTTTCGTCCAAGTTAGACTTAGGTATATTCTCAAAGTTCTCGACCTCGTTAATAATATCCTCAGGTATATCATCCTCGTCTGACTCAGAATCCGTTTGTTGTGTTGTCTCGTTGCATGTCACAATCATCGGTTCATCAAGATAAGTAATAGTAATGTTGTGTAAATAAAGTAATGGGGAGAAAACACTAGCAAGTAAATATACGATTTGTAAGAAAAACTAAAAATGCTTTGATAAATTAAATAACTGTTTTGAACATTGAAGATTTTACTGCAGGAATTGAAAAATGTGGAAAGGGAAAATTCATTTAGTAAATAAACAGTAAATAACGCTTGTTTTTAGCCTTGCTACCCCCAGGCTCGGCCGGCTCTGGTTGTTCGGACTGACCAGTTCTTGAGATATAATGCTAGAATGCATGAACCAGCCTTTGGGGAGGGGAATAATAAAAGAAACAAAAACAAAAGGAAACAAGTTAGCGAGGATCATAAAACATATTGCGGCAATTAAAACACGTAATACGAGAATGTAAAACGCATCCTAAATTGGGGAACCTCTTTGTGCCCGAGGTCGGCCTAGCGACAAATTAATTTGGAGAACTTGAAATGCTAAATGCCTCATTTTATTGATGATAAAAATGGACGAATCCAAAAACAATACAAAAACAATAAGCAAGAAATAAAATCACTAATGGCCATTGGCCTTATTACATTGGAAAAGCGGAAAAGAAAATCCTATCTAATTGTGTCCCAGAAGGACCTTCTCCAAGCTTGGCCCTCTTGTCATATTTTAGATCATGCTGAGTCTGGGGACTTCGTGCCTCGTTTCCTGCGAACAAACAAGGTTAGGCCCTTACCCCCGCCAGACTCGACTATTTAACATCCATAATTAGCAAAGCGAATTTAGTTCTTCAAATAAATGCATAGAACGTGAAGGTGTCCGTTTGGGTTCCAGGGAAACCCAATGGACTTTGGACAAGGCTATCTTAAAGGCTATTGTGCGGACAACACGTTAGCCTGGCTAGGTTTGACCATGATGCATGCAACATACAATAGAGTAAGGTTTCTATTGGGGTTTTAGACTGGTACCCTTGAGCGGACAACTCAAGGGGGAAGGCACGGAACTGTCGACTGCACCGCTGATCGACTAGTTTTACTGCAAATATACCTTTCCGAATTTAGGGGGTGATAATATTGGAATAGCGCAACCACTCATTGTAAGCGTTGCTATAGGATTTTATTTTGCACGAGTGGAATATGAATGCGGAGCATGATATGCAATAATAAGCATTAAAAAAATAGGCATGTATTTTCACGTTGAGGAAAGTGGTAAAGAAATAAAACACAACAGTTATAATGGAAAGCGGTTACAAAGAAAACATGAAGATATGTCAGTTTTGTTTAGACAAATAAATACCTGCAGATTTAAATAACATGTAATGGGAAATAGGAAAGGGTGTAAGCATTTAAACAGAATAAAATTCCAAATTCACAAGACAACTTGTAATGGTATAAGCCTAGGGAAGTTTCCCCAGCAGAGTCGCCATGATGTCGCGCCCCCTTTTTCTATCGCACGGGTTAGGTACGGAGAAATCGGGTTCTATGACATTCTGGACAACTCTTTAAAGAAAAAGGGTTTAAGGAAGAGTCGCCACCTAACGATTTTTATGGTGCGTTAGGGCACCTAGAGTTGATAACTCATGAACTAGTTTGCATTACCAGAGATTGGGTAAAGGCTTGAAATTATCCCAAGGGGAAGGTGTTAGGCACCCCTCAAGATC
This sequence comes from Nicotiana undulata, assembly GCA_005239495.1. Lineage (NCBI taxonomy): Eukaryota > Viridiplantae > Streptophyta > Magnoliopsida > Solanales > Solanaceae > Nicotiana > Nicotiana undulata. Next base: position 41,447 of record ML287426.1, read on the forward strand.
CACAACTATGGGTGCCAGCCAAGAAATTTTGTGAATTTGGACGGTGAACAAGTAGCAAGTAAGGTTCATATAAGAGGGGATTTCAAACAAGTATGAAAATCTTTAAAGGATTTTGAAAAACATTAGAATAAACATTTGAAAAGAACTGTCCTAGGTTTAAAGTAATACGGATCACATCAATGCAATACCCGGTATGTCACTACCTCAAAGAGGCGGCTACACATGGTATTAGTGCACCGTTCATCATATCTTTATTCTACCCTTCCCACCCCGTAAAGGTTATTTAACGCTTGTGTTGGTCACGAATGCTTATTGAGTGCTATTACCCGTCACGTCCTATCAGTATTGGAGGGTATTTAGGAATACTAACCCTACAAGGTGAGTACTAGGCTGAACTCCTAGGTTTAAAAAGATAAAATTCTAAGAGACATATAAAACAAATAGGACTACAGATATGGGGAACACATAAGGGCAGATACGGGGCTCACAAATCCCTCCACAAATAAACACATAAATAGCACGTCTCAAACACAATCAAAATCTCAAAAAACAGGATTTAAAACAGGTATTTTGAGTTGGAAAACAGTAGGCTTCAGCAGTTTTGGTAAAAGGGAATTCCTTTGAAAACTCAGTAATGCAACGGGGAATAGAGGACAGAATAATTTTCGGAAAAGAATGAATGAGTTCGGAGATTTAGCAGGATATTAGAAACACACATCAGTTTAGAAGAAATCCTCAGTAATAGCATGATTTAAATAACAGAGTGATTAAAAGAGAAGGCAAGTGACTTTAAAAATCCAGCAGTTTAAACACAACTGTAACACAATTGATTTTGGTTTTAGCACGTATTAGGCCTAAGGTTTTCCTAGGCGTGCGTATACATTGCCTATTTATTTTAAAAGGCGAACATGCATATTTAGTTCTGATTTTAAGAGAGATAAATGATGATACATTTGCAGAAAACGTTTCGACCAATTAACCACATTTTTGGCGAGATTATTAGATTAGGTACATGTTAACTAGACGTTCAACATAGTGCAATAGAAAATAGGCATTTTGAAAGTAAATCCCTAAAGAGCAGGATATCTAGTGCACACATGAATAAGTAGGATCCTATAGGCATGTCTTCTATATGCAATGCTTGTGAAGATGCAGTAGTAGTACATTATGGCAGTTTTATTACTAGTTGTAATTATTAACTGTGAGCGAGGCTGATAAAACGATATGACTATAATAGACATGTTGGAATGAAGAACCTAAACAAGATTTCTAATGGATGAGATGCATGTCCTAAACAGGATATCTATTGCACACATAGGGAAATAAATCCTATGGTCATGGTTTCTACCCATTACTATACTGACATGCATAATCCCCTCCCTCATTCACTATCAAGGCCCAATATTCGTTTACAAGTTATTACAAACCAGAATAATAAATTACATTAATGAAAGAAAAAATAAGAAGCTACTTCTATAGGGAGCCTTCAATCAGGCCCAATCTCCCAGCCTCACTCCTTTCAAGTTTCACAGCCTTACATGGCCTGGGTGCGGCAAAGCTCCCTAGGGCCCCAAATAGGTCCCTGGCCAATACCAGCACCCAAGCAAAATTGCCAAGATTTTAACAAAGTGCAGTGTGGAATTACCAGCCTTGTGTGTCAAAGTTCAATGAGTACTCAGGGGTACTCAAGGCAATGCTCACACGAAGGGGGTAGGACCTAATTTTCTAAGAGTAGTGTGAAGTGCCAGAAGGAGAGAAAAGGGAAACAGAGTTTTGAAAATACAGGATTCAATTGAGAGACTGAAGAGTTACTTTAAGAACTAGCTTTTGAAAATAAACAGAAGTACAATCCCAATCACATAAGTTCAGCAGTACATAATTTCGCACAAGGCCAATGGGAATAGAGGACAAATAAACCTCATAAGAATCAGAAAGTTATACATAAGTTTAGTAAACGTGTTCAAACATAGTTGCACAAATTAGATAGGTTCTGGGGATTAGGGGAGCGCAGGATGACACTAAATAGTAATGGAAAATATCCCTACAGATGCATACAGGGATAGGTAAGGCATATAACAAGCACTGATTCAATCATACATATGTAAGTCTCAAAGAGATAAGCATGGCAAGTATTAATAGACAAACAGAAAATTAATCACATGTTGAACAGTAGAAGCACAAGTAGAACACAATTAGGAATATGATAAACTGAAATAGTAGTAAACACATTGGTTTGGAACTTGGAAATTAATTAGAACATACCAGTGAGAAAAGAGAAAAGCAGTATGCAAGAGCAAAGTGAGGGCACACTGTTAGCCTTGGCTTACAGCCGACTAACAGTAGACAAGAATAGAGGAGAGCAGTAATAGAGCAAAGAGCTTTGTAAGAGAGAAAGAGTTCTAGCACAAGAGAGAGAGCTTAGAACAGTATTCTTTGTTTTGTTTACAATGAAAGAGAAGAAGTGTATATATAGTGGAAATCAAGTAGTAGAAATAGGTAAAAATCAAAGTCAAGTAGTAATTAAGGAACTTGAAATCAATTAATCAGGAAATTAAGGCAAGTACTCCCTTAACTAGGGGGATTTTATTCAAACGGTGAGAATCAGTAATATAGAAGGCAAGAAGAATCAGTACATGATTAATAAGGAAGAAATCAATTTTAGTTCAATAATTATAGACCCCAGAATCAGTTAAAATGGGAATCAGCCCAAGTTTTCCCTTAATTAAAGGGGACATCTCAAACTGTAAAGAAGAGGGAGCAAATAAGGAAAAGGGTTCTCATAGCAAGAGTATAACAATCAGGAAGGAATTCAAACATTGTGAATAATTAGCACCAGGTACATAAAGTATAATTAAGGAAATAACAGCAAGAATCATTTAATAGTGCAATCAGCCACATAACAAAGTAAGAGAATTATTTGAAGTTGTAAGAACAAGAAGAGTAGCCGAAAATCAGTAAAGAGTGTCAACACAGGAAATCAGGGATTCGAAATCAGTACTAACTAAGGAGAGACTTATGTATTTAGGGAAATATTCAGAATTAATGGAGGATATCAATATAGTACTACTCACAATCCTTCAAGGATTCAAGAATGTTGAAAATAGTACACATTAGGCAAGAAGCAGTAGAATCAAAGACCAACAACATAGCAAAGGTAATAATCACAAATAATCAAGGTTAGAACATAGCAAACAGATACACACACAAATCGGAGGGACAAAGCAGTAGAGACATAATCAGGGTTAGAACATAGTGTTAAAACTAAAGTTTTAACATAATAAATCATGATTAAAAAGTGATAAAACATCTAAGCATATGAGAAAATAACTTGAACCTGAGAAATCGTTCGAAGAAGAGTTTCAGAAACCCTAAGTGAAAAACTCGTTTAAAACGGAAAACCTTTAAGAAAAAACGTAATAATACTCGTAATAAAACTGGATATAGTGTAGATCTAAGAAAATCAGAAGGTTCAAAAAGTTAGGGTTTCAGAGATATCGGAGAAAGTAGAAGAACCTGCTGTGAAACTCAGGGATAGTGGTAGTTATGGCATAATCGCATCAAAACCCCACCGGAGGAGGCCGGAAAACCACCCAAGCAGGAACCTCAGTAGTTGTTGGGCATGGTAAAGACCACTGAAGGTCTCAAAGATGAAGTAGACCGGAGAAAGAGGCGTCATGGCGGCTGGTGGTCGAAAGGGGTGAGACTAGAGGTGGCCGGAGAGACGGTGGAGGCCATCGGAGAAGAAGAAGAACCCAGAAGGTTCTAGAGAGAGGAGGAGAGGAAGAGACGAAGAGAGAGAGTGAGGAGTCTCGAGAGGGAGGGGGGTTAGATGAGAGTTAACTTAGGAAAGGGGGATCTGGGCCGCTGATCTTATTTGATCAACGCCTCAGATTTAATTAGGGGTTGGGTCGGGTAAGGATTAGGATTGGGCTGGGGCGGATTTGGTTTGGGTCTTGGGTTAATTGGGTTAAGGGTTGGGTATTGGATTGAAATTGAAATAGGTTAAGAGTGGCTAGATTTTAAATACTCCTTAGAATAGGATAATTAATTAATTAAAATAACTAATAATTATATAAAAAATAAAATTAAGTTTAAATAAGTAAGATCACAGTAATTAACTAATATTAAGTGCAAAATGCCTAAGTTTTGATTAAAATATGGTACCAAATGTTCAATTGGGCCATAATTGTAAAATCGTTGCAATAGAAATTAAATAGCACCCAATTGGCTAATTTGCGAAATAATTGGATTTTAATAGATAGAAAATGATTATAAACAATATACTGAGCCAAAAAATAATTTTGAGATTATTTATAGCATAGTTTAGGAATTATTTGAATATGAAATATTAAAATAAGCAAAAAAAAATTAATAAAATATGGAAAATTATGGAAAATACTCATTATTACAAAGAGTAATTTTTAAAGCTTATATGCGAGTTTATAAATAATTTGAGGAAAAATTGGGTATCAACAACTAACTAAAACGAAAGAGGAAGAACCAAAATTAAAACTAAGAAATTGATCACACTAGGAGTTAGATTTGTTGTAGGAATTAACCTTGCTTCATGAGATGAAGTTTAGATGCAACAGGGGTTAATGAACAGTGCAAAGGGAGCTTTGAAGTGTTAGGGTGTGAAAAATGTAAAAGGAGGAGGGTCCTCCTATTTATACTAAAACCCTAGGCCCCACACCACCTACCTGGCGCGACCGTAGAATTCCACCGAGGTCCGCGCTTTTCACATGTTGAAGAGTTGAAGGTGCGATATCATCGCTGGGAGCAGAAAAACGGCCGCGACCGTGGAACAGTAACCGTTGACTGCGAAAATTCAACCATGGATGTGAACCAAACTTCAGAGATATTGCATTTTTATTTTTGCAAGTCTGCGTCCGCTATAACAAAACCCCCCGCGAAAAAAGTCACTGCTAACCGCGGAATTTTGAGCGTGGTCAGTGGTCCAATGCACACTTAGCCAATTGTCTCAAGTATTTTTCCTGCACTGCATCAACAATTCCTACACAAATCTCACAACCAGTTAGTTCAAAAGAGCCTGATCTAGAAGAAAAATGAAAAAGAAAGAAAAATCACTTGGGTTGCCTCCCAAGAAGCACCTGATTTAACGTCGCGGCACGACGCAGGTTACCATCATCATTGAAACTTTATAAAGGCCACCACATGGCTGTCATTAAACTTTCCCAAGTAATGCTTCACACGATGCCCATTAACCCGAAACATTTCACCATTTTTGTTCTTCAAGTCAAGAGCACTGAAAGGTGTTACATGCACTACCTCAAAGGGACCATTCCATTTGGACTTTAACTTGCCCGGAAACAGACGCAACCTGGAGTTGAAGAGAAGGACCAAATCACCCTCTTTGAATTCCTTGTTTCGAGAATATTTATCGTGCAAGTATTTCATCTTCTCCTTGTACAATCATGAGCTTGAATAGGCATAATCGGAATTTATCTAGCTCATTGAGTTGTTCAACCCGGAGATTTGCTGCAACATCCCACTCTAGATTTAACCTCTTCAAGGCCCACAATGCTTTATGTTATAGTCAACCTGTAAATGACATGCTTTACCAAAAACCAACCGGTATGGAGACATACCGATTGGAGTCTTAAATGCAGTCCCATAAGCCCACAGCGCATCATCTAGCTTCCTTGACCAATCCATTCTATTGGCATTCACAGTTTTTGACAAGATGCTTTTGATTTCCCTATTTGAAACCTCCACTTGTCCTCTAGCTTGGGGATGATAAGGAGTAGAGAACTTGTGATTGACACCATATTTTGCAAGCAAAGTGACAAATGCCCTATTGCAGAAATGAGACCCCCATCACTTATAATTGCCTGAAGAGTCCCAAACCGTGTGAAAATGTTCTTTTTGAGGAATGCTGCTACACTCGGGGCTTCATTGTTGGGCAAAGCCATGGCTTCGACCCACTTGGAAATATAATCAACGGCCAAAAGAATGTAAGTACTGACACACGAACTAACAAAAGGTCCCATGGAGTCTATGCCCCACACGTCAAAGATGTCAACTTTAAGAATAGTTATGAGGGACATTTCATCCTTCTTTAATATTCCCCCAGCTCTCTGACATTCATCACATCTCTTGACAAGCTCACTGGCATCTCTATACAGGGTTCGCCAATAAAAACCACAAATAAGAACATTGGAAGCAGTCCTCGCCCCACCGTGATGACCATCGTAGGGAGATGAATGACAAGCATCAAGTATGCTCATTTGCTCCTCCTCTGGGACACACCGGCGAATCGCTCCATCATTGCATATCTTGAAAAAGTAGGGCTCATCCCAATAGTAGTCCAAGCTATTCCGTTTTACTTTCTTCCTTTGGTTAGAAGAGATCTCACACGGGACAATGCCGGTAACAAGGAAATTGGCAACATCCACAAACCAAGTCATATCATTAAAAGAAACCGAGAGGAGTTTCTCACCGGGAAAGCATCATTAATTTCAATACCATCTTTTGGCCTCCCTTTCTCTTCTAGATGGGACAAATGATCCGCAACCTGATTTTCACTTCCTTTCCTATCAATGATCTCGAGGTCAAATTATTGATGCAACAAAACCCATCTCATCAGTCTAGCTTTGAAGTCCTTCTTTGTCATCAAATACCGGAGCGCTGCGTGATCTGTATGAACAATCACTTTCGCGCCCATGATATAAGGCCTAAACTTCTCCATGGAGAACACAATTGCCAACAATTCATTCTCCATCACTGTATAATTAACTTGGGCATCGTTCATAGTTTTGCAGCATAGTACACCGGATGAAATATTTTGTTCACTCGTTTCCCCAAGACCGCTCCTACCGCAATATCACTTGCGTCGCGCATAAGCTCAAAGGGTGAGCTCAAATTTGGTGTGGTAATGGTTGGAGTGGTTGTTAATTTATACTTCAATATCTCAAAGGCCTTCATGCACTCTTCATTTAAATCAAATCTTGCATCCTTCTCTAATATCTTGCATAGGGGATTCACCACTTTGGAAAAGTCTTTGATGAACCTACTGTAGAACCCCGCATGCCCAAGGAAACTTCTAACTCCCTTGATAGAAGTCGGAGGAGGTCACTTTGAAATCACTTCTATTTTAGCCTTGTCCACTTCGATTCCATCTTTTGAGATCTTATGGCCGAGGACAATGCCCTCCTCGACCATAAAGTGGCATTTTTCCCAGTTAAGCACAAGATTTGTCTCTTCACATCGAGCTAGAACCTTGTCAAGATTTTGCAAACATTCTTCAAATGAGTCTCCAACCATACTAAAAGACTTCGAGGAAGTCCTCCACCATGTACGTAAATATAGCCATCATGCACTGCTGAAATGTAGCGGGTGCATTACACAATCCGAACGGCATCCGATAGAATGCAAAGGTCCCATACGGGAAGGTGAAGGTAGTTTTCTCTTGATCTTCTAAGGCGATGAGAATCTGGTTGTAACCTGAGTACCTATCCAAAAAACAATAGTAGGACCTCCCGGCAAGTCTGTCTAACATATGATCAAGAAAAGGCAATGGGAAATGATCTTTCCTGGTCACCTTGTTCAGCTTCCTGTAGTCCATACATACCCTCCATCCAGTCATGGTCCAAGTAGGGATCAACTTATTCTTTTCATTTTTTTCACCACAGTCTTACCCCCCTTTTTCGGCACATATTGCACTAGTGAAGTCCATGCAATGTATGATATTGGATAGATAACCCCTGCATCAATCCATTTTATAATCTCCTTTTTTACCACCTCTTGTATAGCCTCATTCAACCTTTGGTGATGTTCCACGGACGGTTTTGCATCATCCTCAAGTATAATTTTATGTATGCAAAAAGCGGGGCTTATGCCCTGAATATCAGCTAAGGTCCATCCAATTGCCTTTTTTCTCCTTTGGAGCACTTGAAGAGTGGAGTTTACCTGCACTTTGGTTAAGAAAGCAGAAAGAATAACATGTAATATAGAAAAAGAGCCCAAGAATTCATACCTGAGGTGTGATGGGAGAGGCTTCAACTCCAAAGTTGGTGGCTCCTCGATCGAGGGCTTTGTCGGTGGAGTCTTCCGATTTTCCAAGTCCAAGGATAGCTTACGGGGACCATAAGAGTATGAACTCATTCCTTGCAATGCATTAGCACATTCAACCAAGCCATACCTTACATCATCCTTATGGTTCAACAAAACAGCTTCCATGGGATCTTCCACATTGATCATTAAACTTGTATCATCAATTATCACTTCCGTTACAAGATCCAAAAAAGAGCAAACCTCAGTACTATTAGGTTCCCTCATCGAATTACACACGTGGAAGACAACCTTTTCATCGCCCACCCGTAAGGTGAGCTCACCGGCTTCAACATCCACCAAGGCCTTCCCTGTTTCTAGGAACGGTCTTCCAAATATTATAGGCACCTCATAGTCGACTTCACAGTCGAGGATCACAAAATCAGTAGGCAAGATAAACATTTTGACCCTTACAAGAACATCATCAATAATACCCAGGGGCCTCTTCATAGTTCTATCCGCCATTTGTAGTCTCATTGAAGTTGCTCTCGGCTGACCAATACCCAAAGTTTTGAATACGGAGTAAGGCATCAAATTGATACTTGCATCCAAATCACACAATTCCTTTGCAAAATCCGCACTTCCAACGGTACAAGGGATTGTAAATGCGCACAGCTTCAAGCTTGGGATCCATTGAGTGCACAATGGCACTAACTTGATGACTCATTTTGATGGTCTCACATTCCATGGATCTCGTTTTAGTCACCAATTCTTTCATAAACTTGGCGTATCCCGGCATTTGCTCAAGAGCTTCCACTAATGGCACATTTATTGACAAGCTCTTAATCATCTCTATGAACTTCTTGAATTGGTTTTCACTCTTTTGCTTTGTAAATATTTGAGGATAAGGTGGAGGAGGTCTTGGCAAAGGAGCCTTGGCTTTTGACACTACCAGCTCCGGTATGTCTATTACGTGTTCCCTAGACGGGTTAACGTCATTTTGAGTTTCCTCCTCGTTGTCATGAATATCAATCATCACTTCACCATGAAATTTCTCTTCACTCACTTTCTCATCAACTATAGGAACATCATCACCATCACACACAACTCTCTTCTGCTTGAAAGTACGTGTTTCACCACCTCTACCACTCCTTATGGTCACTGCCATTACATGCCCAGTATTGTTATTGTTCCCAACCTTCGGGTTTACTACCGTATCACTAGGTAGTGACCCCTTAGGGAGAGTGTTCAATGCTTGCGAGATTTGACCCATTTGGAGCTCAAGATTGCGGATAGAGGTAGTGTGGGGGCAATTTGAGCATCAGAATTGGCAGTTCTCTCCATCATCTGTTTGAACATATTCTCAATTCGCCCCATATCATTGCTTGACGAACTTTGACTTTGAGATTTATTTGGAGGTGGATTTTTGGGTTATTGATACATCGGGGGCCTTTGAAAGCCCAACCCCCGATTTTCATTTCTTCCCCAATTATTGTTGTTATTGCCATTCCAATGGTTGTTGCCACCCCAACTCTGATTGTTGTTCCCCCAATTGTTTGAGTTGTTGTTGTGATTGTTCCAGTTTCCTTGCCCTTGATTATTCCAATTCTGATTATTCCCATGACATCGCCATTGTTGTTTTGGAGCATTACTATGCTGTCCTTGATAGTTGTTTGCATACATCACATCCTTATTTGGGTCATCATATGAATCATCATTGTTGTATCCACTTCCACTTTGCTCATGTTGATCATTACTGCTTTGCGTTTGTTGGATACGTTGTCTTCTCTTGTTGACCATTAGATTAACCCCTTCCATTGCATGAACTTGCTTTGGTCCTTAGATTTGTTGAAGTTGTGCTTTGGAAAGTTGGTTCATAGTTGTTGTTAACTCAGCTATGGATTGTCCATGTCTTGGAGTTCCTTGTGAAGATTGATCACACTCGGATCACCTTGAGGAACGTTTTCCCGACTTTGCCATGGTGAAGAAGTGTCGGCCATTTCATCAAGAATTTTACAAGCCTCATCATAAGACAACTTCATAAAATTTCCCCCAGCTAACTGGTTCACCACACGTTGATTGGTCGTGTTTATACCCCGGTAAAATGTCTGTTGGATCATAGCTTTCGTCATGTCATTATTGGGGAATTCTTTTACCATAGTTCTACATCTCTCCCAAATTTCATGAAGGGGTTCATTGGGTTCTTGTTAGAATGCTAAGATATCATCCCTTAAAGTTGCCGTATGTCCGGTGAGAAAAACTTGTCTATAACCTTCTCTGCCAACTCATCCCACGTAGTAATTGAATGGTTGGGGAGTCTTTCGAGCCAGTCCAAGGACTTCCCTCTAAGTGAAAAAGGGAACAGTCTAAGCCTAAATGCATCCTCCGATACGTTTGTCTGTTTGCTTCACCACAGGTATCTATAAAGCCCTTTAGATGTTTATAAGCATTCTGATGGGGAGCACATGTGAAGTACCCTAGAAGATCCAATAAAGTCAACATCACATTTGTAATTTGGAAATTTCCCGCCCGAATTCGGGGTGGGACAATCGCACTAGCATATCTTTCATTTGGAAGCACCCGAGGAGCTGCTCTTGGAGGAGGTTGGGGAGGGTCTGGAATATTTTCATTGGCCTGGAGGCCTCTTCTTTGAGCTTGAGGTACTAGATGCACCTCATCATCACCATTATCTTCTACGTCCTCCCCCAGGAGAACATTTACAAGAGGATCAACCATTTGTACCTAAAGTAATTAACACAATCAAGTTAGTAAAATAGAAGGAAAGTAAAACAATACACACAACTAGTATGATAGATAGACAAAACCATTTAACTCCTCGGCAACGGTGCCAAAAAGTGATCGGCTCCAGCCCTGCACCACTATATAATGGTGAGGAGGGGTCGATGTAGCTTTTACCCGAAAGGTCGGGATCAATTTCCACAGGGAGTTAGAATTGGTTGGGGATTGGATTCCTATCTAATCTAGTTATGTTCGTTGTCTTTAATTATACCTCTAACCATGAGTGGGTTGATTCTATTCTAATTATATTGCTATTATTGCTGAAAATAAACAAAGTAAAGTGTTTTTGTAAGGGTTTTCTCAATCGATAAAGGGCACTAGGGAAGCGACTTACACCTAGGCGAGTATCTAATGGAATCTAGAATTTAGGACAAACTTGTTGTATCTGGGATTGTGATATAACCTCACACTCAATTATTCACCCTATACCTCTCAGTAGTTTGGGTGACTTTGCCCGAATTGGCTTTCTCAAGCCTAATTGGGAGTTCAAACAATGCAAGTGAAATTGGCTCAAGTCGGGTATTACTATCTCTAGGTTTAATCCTGTAATTGGGGCTATCAATCTCTTGAATTCACTTCAATTCCTTGCTAGCCTATTTTACCTAGACTTGGTCCCTCTTTCTCAAGAAAAGATCTGGTCAAAAGGCATGAATCAGTGTTTGCAACCATCAATTCAACAGATAAAGCATGAAACAAGCTAAATATCACTAACACATAAACAAATAAGCCCTAAAATTGAAGACCCAGTAAATACCCACATTAGGGTTGGGTCACAACCCTAGGTAATGGGTCTAGCTACTTATAATTGAGGTAGAAATCAAACATGGAAATGAGATATAAGCCATAAATGTTAATAACAAGAACAAAATCTAAAATTATATGTTAAAGCTACTCTAAAATTACTCAAAGAGGATAAGTGTTGCTGTTCACGATCTCCCTAAACATCTGATGACCTAAAAATGTGAAAAAGAACTATTTATACACAGCTAAATTACTGGACAAAAATGCCTTTGCGGAGGTTCCGTTGTCAGCGAAATAATGGCGCCTCAGCGAATGGACTTTCGCAGCCACGCAATAATGAGCGCGGACCGTGCTTCTTCAGATTTGGACTTGGCCTGGGCTGGATTTTGCGCACAACGTAAAAGCTACCGCGTCCGCGTTTAATGTTCACGGACCGCGTTCCTTCATTTTGGCTCTGTTGTAGACTCTCTAAACATTGATTTCTCTTCCAGCGGACTTCTTACCGCCTCAATGTTTAGGTGACTTCACGGGCGCATAAAATAGACGCTGACCACGTTCTATGCTTGGCCCAAGTTTTCCAGTTCTCTGATTCTCAACTTTCGCTCTCAGCGAAATTTCCTCCACGACCGCACTTTTGTGATGCGGTCAGCCGTCCAAAATGAGTCCAATTTCATCTATTGAACCTCAAGTTCACGGAAGCACTTTGTAATTCACCTCAGTGGAGGAACTTGCGCTGCAACGTAATAATGGCGCTGACAATGTTCCAGTAAAGTTTAGGACTTGTGCAAGTTTGGCTCCTTTATGAGTTCGTTTTGGCTTCTTTGCTACATTTTGAACTACACCTGCAAGTAAGCACCTTGAGTTAGTTTTTGGGAAAACCTTAATGCATTTTTTACCCAAAACATAAGCAAAAGAGAGTAATTAGTAGGTTAAAACACCTAGTTAACACCTACATCATCTTTTCATTCGGAAAAAGCAAAAGAGTAGTTCTTTTTTTGGAAATGGATATGTCATTAGTCATCTAGAAATATAAATTAGAATTGCATATTGCAATTGCTACTGAAGGTTTAAAGATTTGTCAAAGTCGAAGTTTACTTTGATGCTTTTTTTAACTTTGAAAGATTAAAAATTTTACACTTATTACGAGTATATGACAAAGAAAAAAGATGAGTTCTATCTATTGGGATAATGTCTAATGGTTTAACTTTATTTTTTTCATATTTGAACAAGGAGGCTTTAAATGGTCCTTTTTATCTATTGGTAGGATCATTTCCTCTGTGTTAGATAGAAAGCTAATATGCTATTTGCTTAGTTCTAGGGATATTGCTAAGACTTAGATTTGATTAATTCGAAAAAAGCTTAGTTATGGCTACTACAAAAGAAATAGGATGTTTCTCTACATTCCATTAAGACTTGCAATAGCTTCCACTCTCGCCCTCTTTCAGTGTAGGAGAAGTTGAGGTAATCTCATCAGGCCTGACTATGATTTCCATTGGTCATACTGATTTGTGACTAGTATGCGTTTTATTTTAAGTATGGACTTACAATTGCAAATTTATGGTGAATCTGGGGTCACAAGAATCTGACGTTACAAGAGATGCAAGAGTACTAATGCATACATTGTGCTCTTCAAGTTTTGAAGATTACATAAATTACGGGATATTAAACTGTCTACTAGAACATTAGTACCTATTGGTTGCTATATTTCAGTGACCTGGTAGTGGTGAGATATACCTTTTCACTTTATCCCTATAAGTTTGACTGAGCTTAGATATCTTCCGATATCATATTTAGTTTTCTGATTTGTAATCGATTTGTTTGGAATCACGGGGATTTGCTTGTTCCCAAATGCTAGTTACAATTACGTGGAGCCTAGTAGAAAGTAATACTGAAAGGAGCATTTTGTGGACATTATGGTCGGGGCTTACTTGTTGTTGCTTCCTGCTATGCTACAAGGTGGACGAAGCGAATGTAAAAGTTTAGATAATGCAAAACGTGCTCTTAGGGAATGTCACGACTCAAATAGCTACTGGCCTACTACTCACTGCATCGAAAAACATAACTTATTAGTTGCTGCTATGAAGACCACAGTTTATACTTTATAGTGTCATCAGCTACATCCCGCAAATAAATGTTTAAGAAATCTCTAGGCATATAAAAGAGGTTTGGTCACCACAGAAAAATGAGAAATATGCTTATGATTTAAGGTAAATGAAGGAGTTTGGAATGATTACGTCTAGTTGTTACGGTCCAAATGAACTAGTGTGCTCAGACTTTTAACTTCCTAAAAAACTTTGGTACTACTTTGAGACTTGGTAACTCTTTTCTAAAGATTAATAATACAAATTTCATAAAAAGTATTGGTAAATTTAAAGACTTGTTTCTAACTTGTAGTGTTTTTTGTATATTTTTGTGTACACCATTGGTAATCATGGAATCAAATGCTATCGAATTTGTGCTAAGGCTTTTTTGTAGCAAACGGGCACAACCAGTAATACAAGAATCTGCAGCTAAGGGCATTTTACTACTGGTGTAACGATCCGATCAGTCATTTTTAGATCTAGCGCGTTCTTTGGCAGTTTACGACCATGAGCAGCTTCACTTCAGTTATTATGACTTGTACGCATGGTCGGAATTGAATTCCGAGAGTTTTGGAGTTTATTTGGAAAGAGAATTCTCTTTTCGGAAGATTTAAGTTGGAAGAATTGACTAAGGTTGGATTTTTGAGTAAACGACCTCGAAATCAGGATTTGAAGGTTCCAGTAGGTTCATATGATGATTTTGGACTTGGCCATTTGTTCGGATCGGGTTTTGGATGACCCCCGAGCATTTCGGCATCTATTGTGGAAGTTGGCATTTTGGAAAAAATTCATAAATTTGGGTTGAAGTGCATTTCAATGTTATTGATGTCTATTTGGGATTCTCAGTCTAGGAATAGCTCCATATGGTGTTTCTGGTATTGGTAGCGTGACCGGATGTGGATTTGGAGGTTCGTGGGTCATTTCGGAGTCGTTTGTCAAAGTTAGGAATTTGAAGGTGTTTGAGAAGTTGGACCGGAAGTGGATTTTTTGATATCGAGGTCAGATATCGATTCCAGAAATTGGAGTGGGTCCGTAATGTCGAATGTGACATGTGTGCAAAATTTGAGGTCAATCGTACGTGATTTGATAGGTTTCGATATCGAATGTAGAAGTTTGAAGTTCTAAAGTTCATTGAGCTTGAATTGGGGTGCGATTCATGATTTTGATGTTGTTTGATGTGATTTGAGGCCTCAGCAAGTTTGTGTCATGTTTTGGGACTGGTTGGTGTGATTGGACGGGGACCCGGGGGCCTTGGGTGTGTTTCGGGGTGGTTTCGGATAATTTCGGGTTGTTTTGCAATAGCTGGTGCTGGTGTCTGGTGTTGTTTTTCGTGTTCGCGAAAAACGATTTGGCTTCAGGGACTTTGTTCTTCGCGTTCGCGAAGAAGAATATTTCTGTTTCGCGGGTCTGATTTAGGAGGCTTGTATCTCACAACCTATAAGGAACTTTGAAATGATGTAAAAACGAGAGTTGTACCCCTTTGTGTCTAATTTTCAGTAAAGTAATCCATTTAGCATTTGCATTTGTGTACAAAGAGTTATGGCTGGTACACTACAAGTTGTCGAGTTGCACATGGCTGACTTTGGCAGCTTATATCTCAAAATATATAAGGAATTGGGAGATAACGAAAATATGAAAGTTGTAGATTTTTTAGTCTAGTTTTCATAACATTAAACCATTTGCAGTTTGGAGATTTGTACAATACGTTATGACTATTATACTAGAGGCTATCGGAGAAGAGTTTGGAATGGCTTTTTGAGAATTTTTGTTCTTCGCAAACGCAATGGGGCCGCAAACGCGAAGAAGAATTTCCTGGCAGTGTATTAGTTTGCAAAAAATGGGTTTGGCTCATTTCATCTCATTTCCTCCATGGGAGACGACCTAGGGGCGATTTTGGATCTCCATCTTCATCATCTATGTCAAGGTAAGTGATTCCCACCAATTGTAAGTTACATACTTGGATTATATATAGATGTTAACATGGAAATTCATGGAAAATTAGTGGAAATTTGTGGTTTTGGTAGAAAACCAAAAAACTTGCTATTTTGGATATTGACCACGAATTTGGGCATGAAATTAAGAATAAATTATATATTTGAGTTCGTGATGTTATGGATAATGTTTATCTTCGAAATATTTGGAATCCGGGCACGTGGGCCCGAAGGCGATTTTTTTTCAACTTTTCTATCGGGGTTAAGAATGGTTATAAATTGGATTCCAATGGGTATTTGAGCATATATTAATGGGTTTGCGTAATTATTGGTTAGTTTTGGGGCGTTGTGCATTAATTTGAGTCATCTGAAGGTCTTGGAAGCCGGTTATGGAACTTCAGAGCAAGGTAAGTCTTCTTTCTAACCTTGTAAGAGGTAATTGACCCCATAGGTAAAATAATTAATTATGTGCTACCATTTGTGGGGGATACGTACGCACGAGGTGACGAGAGTCCATGCGTAGCTACTATTATGCTTATGTCTGTGTAGCCTAGCACCCAAAAGCATGCTTTACTTATCGTACTTGTAATTTTACTGATAAATTTAAAATGCTTGAATCATATCGAACTTGGCAAATGAATTTCTAAAAAGATTAAACACCATCTTCTTGACCATTAAAAGAGAAATTGTCATTTTCTTGGGTAATTGTTTTCCTGATCAAGTCTAGATTGACTGTTTGAATGTGTGTATCTATGAGTACCTTCGTCGCATGTATGATTCGCGGGCGGGGTAACTCTATTATTTATATTTGACCACGTCGCACGTATGATTCGCGAGCGGGGTAATAGATGCATCTATTGTTCGCGTCGTTCGACCCTCCGGCAGTGCTCATTTTATTATTTTGTTGGATCGGGTCGTACGACCTCGACATTATTTACGCATGATATTTGCTTGGTACTTTCTATTATTTGAGTTGCTTAAATGCCTTGAGATATAAATTAACTGAAATGACGGAAACTGAAATTATAATTATGAAAGAAGTTGTCACTTCCTGTTGTTATCTATCATTTAATCATGACATTCATGCTTAACGTCACATTTAACTATATTAATTTTACCACTAGTAAGTGTCTATGTCGACCTGTTGTCACTACCTCTTCGAGATTAGACGGGATACTTTGTTTTTTTGTACTTATACTACACTTGCTGTACATTTTGATGTACAGGTAAATGTATGGATTGTGGCCTTGTGGGCACAACGGCGTGGTTAATACGGGGACATAGGTTAGCTGCATCTTTGAGACGATCCGCAGCCAGCATAGTTTCCTTTCGAGTACTTGTATCCCCTTTTCTGTCCAAACTTATATTCTGGACAGTTGTTGTATTTTATTTTACTTCCTAGTAAAAGCTCATGCTCTTGTGACACCGGGTTCTAGGATGTTTATTACTAGTCCAATTAAAGGAAATTTATGTTTTCAGAAGCACTAAAATGAGAATTTAATTTACTATTTAGTGTTGGCTTTCCTGGCAGTGGTGTCTGGCGCCATCTCGGCCTTTTATAGGATTTTGGGTCGTGACAACATGGTAGCAGAGCACTAGGTTCCCTTAGGTCTCACGAGTCATGAGCAAGTCTAGTAGAGTCTTGCGGATCGATACAGAGACGTACGTACTTATCTTCGAGAGGCTATAGGGCTGTTAGGAGTACTTCCCTTCTTGATTCCTCATCGTGCGGTTTGATTCCTTTGAGGCTTATGCCTATGTTTCTTTCATACTCAATCTTATGTGATGCGAAGCGCCTGCTATAAATTGGGAATTTGAGTAATTGTAATGGTACTGCAGATATGGTGTAGGATGCTACTCTCTACATAGTTGGTTGGGGCTATTGTCGTCGCCTTGCGGAAGGATATTCTTTCATTTCAACTCGGCAGCTGCACTTTTGAGAGCTTTGAGGCTATGCGCAGATTGCTATGATGCTCATGAGGGGTTATAGCACGATAGTGATGTGATGGTAGGATGTTTGCCCATAGGTTGAGGCAGTGAATGACTTGAAAGGACGTCTGCTCAGAGCGTGATTCTGAGATTCAATATTTTATTTCTAGCGGAGGAAAGGAAATTGGACTATAAATGTTCAGGTTTGGATTGATAGAGTAACGAGACTTGGTGTTTTCAAGTGTGGTGGAATTTTCATCTGCGACGTGGTGTTGTCGTCCTTGGTTAAATGTGTTAAGTTCGCTGGTGTTATGATCTTCTACAATTCACATTTGGGGTAGGATATTGTGAGATAGTATTGGAGAAGCGATTTCCAGAGATCGTGAGGTGCAGTGGTCCAGGATTGAATGGGTATTTCTAATGCTGACGGCTCGAGAAAGAGGAACGTCGGAAGGGGTTGAAGTTAGTAGCAATCTATCGGTTCAAGTGCTACAGAGATAGATATTGATCTAAGGCAACAACTAGGCAACAAAGGATGAGGAAGGGCATGTGGCAAGTGTCAAGCGGTGGTTAAATTTCTAGAAGTCCAGGTGTAAGAAGCGAACGTCGAGTAGTTTCTTAAAGGAGTGAGTTTGGCCTAAGTGGGAGAGTGGAATCATATCATATGGGTTTTGTGGTAGGATGGCTACACACCTTGAGGGAAGTTTGGGATGATTTGGGAATTTTAGTGGACGGTGATTTGGTCCACGAGCTTAATTTGAAATGTTGGCTATTGTATGGTGGAAAATTGGATGCAACAGGAAGGAGTTGCTTGGTATGAAGAAGGATTCAATATGACTTTGAATTGGAATATATTGTCGCACATTTAGTTGATTTCCATAAGGAGAGAACGGACTGGTTCGGTTGGTAAATGAGAGGGGCTCGGGATGGGTTATTGATGTCGTAGTGATTGTACCCCGTGAAGCAACATCGGAAGATGTCAGCATGTAATTTCCACAGGTGGGTTATCTCCTGTGAGCATGTCAGCGGTCGCGTGGTTGGCGAAGTATTCTTTTTACAAAGGATTCCATTGACTATCCAGTAAGAGGTCAAATATGTGAATGTTTTTAGAGATTCAGAGTGTTCGTGAAATGCTAACATAAGGATTACGAGGAATTTGGCGGGTTGGTTGTGCAAGATCATGTCAACAATGAAGAAAGCATCCTGGTGGGTTCCAGAGTTGTGTAATAATAGCTTCAAGCTAAGTGGGAGAGTCCCACCGCCTACGATTGGGTTGCATGGTTATCTACTTGTGAGGTTTTGGGTTATTGGCGTATTGGTGAGTTAATACAGCTAAGAAAAAAAAGAACATAAGTGGTAACTTGAGCAAAGGGATTGATAAAGGTGTGTTATAGTTGGCCTTATTGACTCATGTTCGGGCTTTGGAAAGATTCAGGATTTATGCTTCGTACAAAGGTGATTTACAAGGGAAGCGATTCAGTCGGTGCTTCATTGAGATGGGTGTTCATGGTCCAGCGGAGCCTTGGAGTTGATTATATTCGGTACCAAGCCAGAGTGGGTGACTCTCAACAACGGACCTAGTGAATTCAAAGGTTAAAAATGCGGTGCTTAAGGATTTCAAGCCCCCGGTATCGTTAAGAATCAAACTTTTGCTACAAATCATGATAGGAGGCTCAGAATGTTCTATGATATTTTCGTCTTGTAGTGTAGCATTCGGAGGAATGAGGGAAAATGAATTCGGATTCGTAAGGGAATTTTCAGAATGGGTGTACCACTTGAGGATGTTAATATATGCGCTATGAGGGTATAAGATGGTTCGCGGGATTTGAGACAACATGGTCTCGTGATATAAGATCACTCAGGATGAGTGAGGATTTGGGTTTGCAATGTTTTGAATAAAGCTATTATTATTCCTAAGGCAAGTCTAGAGTAAATCAGAAGAAGTCGGACAGGTTAGCAATGGTTGGATTGACATGATGATGGCAATGATCAGTTCCTTCAGCGTGATGAGTTACACATGTGCCTTGTGGCGGTACGTGCGAGGCTTGACGGCCACCGTAATTGATTTTTATTGGAAGTATTCAAGTATTATGGAATGTTATGTGTAGGAGGATCCCGTAAGGATTATGGTGGTTTAGACCACTACTTGAGAATTTTCATGTTCTACGGATATGAGGATTCACTCGCGTGTCGCTACGCCTCCCTTGGAATGAGTTAAGTAAGAAGATTTCATATGATAAGTGTTTTCCCTATTAGTGGTCTAGGAGTTATGATGAAATTCTTGTGTTATCACATATTGGCATGTTAGGTGCAGTAAGTGGTAGGAAATTTGGAAGTGAGGATCAAGGTTGCGGTTTGGTGTTGGCAAGGAAGCCACGAGCTAGGATGAACAGGGAAGGAATTTGAATGTTTAGAGTAAGCTGGTATCATCTTCAGGGTCACCTGAGATCGATGTTGTGTAAGAGGCTTTGCATCCTGATTACGGATTCTTGATTTGCCTTACAGCCTTAGTACGACTGGTGGTATGAATGTATAGACTTTTTACCTAGTACGGAAGGTCAGGGGAGCCTGACTCACGAGAAGATGGTATAAGTGTGACATAGTCACTTGATTGATTGAAGATATAAACCAAGTATGAAGATTGTGGTGATATCGTTAATTTGAGAATTTATGCCTGAAGGACACTCGGCTTGTTGGGTTGTGTACAGTGGGGGTTTGCTCCGGCTATGAGTGTTGTTCTTATGTGTTATGGGTAAAAAGGGGTTATTAGCAACCCGTGAAAGGTTATTAGTCTAGTACGGTGCGATCAGAGTCGGCTTGAGGCATGTGGATGGATTTAAATATGAATATGGGCTCTATATCAGACCATATGTGTTCATTTTTGTATAGCGCTCCTCATGGAGGAGTATTCAAACGTTGGATGTCATTTTGTTGTCGGCTATTTCATGTAATACTATATTGTGCCTGTCAGTTGTGAAACGGCTTGATAATTTTCTTATGTGTTGAGATTCCGCGTAGCGATGGTGTTATGTGAGCAGGATGGCTCGTGAGATTCAAATCATATATCGCACCTCGAGTTTTGTAGCTTATGGCGCTATATGTCTCCCCGGGGATGGTAATGTGCACTTAGCGTTGCTTGTGACCGATATTCAGTATTTTGTAGTAGTGAGCAATTTAGCTCGGTGTGTATCTCCTTATGTGAATTTTTTGTGTGGATCGGGAGGCACGCCGCCACGGGTATGTTATTTGGATCGGGTTGCACGCCGCAACAGTGTGATGTTGAGTACGGTTTTCTATATTCTATTTTTATGTGTTTTGTTTCCCATTTTCTGAGGAAAGTTCATATTAGTTGTGTGGGTTGAGTAGTCCCTTCCAGAGTTCATTTTCCTTATGTATCACATTCGAGTTATGGCATATTGGCACATTGTGGCATATATGAGACTTTTGGTCATGTTTGGGTGGCTTACTACCTGAGCAGTTCGTACTGGGTGAGACAGGATTATAGGATCTAGGATCGGTGCAATCAGATTATATGAAGTGTATTAAAGAGCAAAATCTATTATTTGATTCGGAATGAGGTGCTGGCTCTTGGCAGAAGTATAGACTCAACGATTTGTTGACTCGGCAGTTGGTTATCAATTTCTACACACCTCTTCCATCGTGGCGGTATTGTAGAGTTAGAACGGGAACTATATATATGTCATGGGGGAATTGTGAACATCAGATTCGGGTAATGTCGGCTATTATGATTAGAGAGTGTTATTACGGTCCAGTGAATGATGTGGTGCATGGTGTGAATTCAGCAAAGGTATGCAGTCATTTTCTAGTACATCGTGTGGTGATTGGTATGGTGTTCGTATGTTGGAGGCACGCATGTGTAACCACCTGGTCGGTCGTTTTGAGAGTTAGGACCCCAATCTCCTAATGACTGTTTTTCCCATGTCTATTTCTGCTTTTGGGACTTGTCGAAACGTTCAGTTGTGAATTTCGGAGAGTTTTTGGACATATAGTCCTTATGGGTGAGTTTAAGCTTTAGAAATCGAGCCGTAGTTGGAATTATGTGAAGACGGATCCGGGATGGAATTGTGTTGACTCTATTAGCTCCGTTGGGTAATTTCGGGGTTAGGAGCATGTCTGGAATGTGTTTTTGAGGTCTGTAGTAGATTTAGGCTTGAATTGGCAAAAGTTAGAATTTCGGCGATTTTGTCCTATAGGTGAAATTTTGATATCGTGCTCAGAATAGAATTCCAAGAGTGGTCGTAGGTCCGTAGTGTCATTTATGACCTGTGTGTAAAATTTGAGGTCATTTGGACTAGTTTCGACGTGTTTCGGCATCGGTTGTGGATTTTTGAAATTTCATAAGTTCTTAGGCTTGAATCCATGCAAAATCGGTGATTTTGATGTTATGAGATGTGTTTTGAAGGCCCGACTAAGTTTGAATGAGGTATTACGATTGGTTGGTAAGTTTGGTTGAGGTCTTGGGGGCCTCAGGTGTGTTTCGGATGCTCAAACGGGCATTTTTAGCCTTGTGTGTTTTGCTGGTTTTATGGTGTTAGTGCAACAGTTCTTTCTTCATCACGATCGCGTGAGAAAGTCCGCGATCGCGTAGAGTAAATAGAGACAGGCACCATTTTGTTCTACGCGATCGCATAAAGGGAACCGCGATCGCATAGGTTGGGCAGCTTTGGCCACTGCGTTCTCGTGGGCATTGTTACGTTCGCATAGAGGAATTAAGGAAGCAGGTGTGTGAGCTTATCTCTATGCGGTCGCGTGAAGCCAACCGCGATCGCGTAGGTCTGAGTAGGTCGAGGAACACGTTCGCGAGCAGATCCCTGCGTTCGCGTAGAGGAAAATTTAGGCGTGTGTTTGTTACACTCCGCGATCGTGACTTGGGGTCCGCGATCGCACTCAAGAAGACCTAGGCAGAATAAAAAAAAGACCCAAATCGAGGGTTTGAACCATTTTTCATATTTTGAACTTGGGAGCTCGGGAAAGTGCGATTTTTGGAGATATTTTCACCTGGGCAATTTGGGTAAGTGATTCCTACTCGGCTTAGACTAATTTCCATGATTATGCTCTTAAATCTACCCTTTAAATTCGAATTTATGGTGGAAAATTGGAGAAACATTGGATAAAGTTCCTAGACCAAATTTTTTAGTTTTGATCGGGATCTTGATATCTGATTCGATTAATTCTTTTATGGTTAGACTCGTGAGTGAATGGGTGTTCGGAATTTATAATTTTTACCCTATTTCGAACTAATTAGCTTCGAACTAATTAGCTATATTGATTCCTTAAAGTGATATTTATATTATGCAATTGAATTGAATAGATTTGGGCCATTCGGAGTCATGTACTCGTGGAAAGAGCATGGTTTTGAGTTGAGTAGAGCAGTCGAGGTAAGTGGCTTGCCTAACTCTGTGTTGGGGACTTCCCCTTAGGCTGTTTTGATACTAATTGTTGTGTGGACGCGTGTACGTGAGGTGACGAGTACGTACACGGACCATTGTTGCTAAATTTCCACTTTCCTTTCCATGCCATAAATCATTTCACTCATATTTCATTGTTAATATGCTAATTGCGTAGTTTAGATTAGGAAGAAGCATGTCTACCTGTTTTTACCGGAATTCCCTATTTGCTACTATGTGCGCCATGTTTAGATAGTCTTATCCTTTCCTTGCCTGTGATTATCTCCTGGTCTGTGTAAATAAACTTTATCCGATATTCATTCACATTGCATATCTAAATTGGGACTACGGATGTATTCCGGGAGCTTTCCCCTTGTACTGCATATTTAAATTGGGACTACGGACGTATTCCCGGAGCTTTCCCCCTGTATTGCATATTTAAATTGGGACTACGGACGTATTCCAGGAGCTTTCCCCCTGTACTGCATCTTTACATTTGGAATTACGGGATGTATCCCGGGAGATTCCATCGTGCGATACTTTGTGCTGAGCCAAGGGCTCCCTGTTGCTGTTTGACTTTCAGATTATTCATTTCTACTGTTTACCTTAGAAATTTTAACCTTATGTACTATTTTTAAACGGTTTTACTTATAAAATCCAGTAGAGCCTTAACCTGACCTCGTCACTACTTGACTGGGGTTAGGCTTGGCACTTACTGGGTGCCAATAGTGGTGTACTCATGCCCTTTCCTGTACATATTTTTCGTGTGCAGATCCAGGTACCATCAATCAGCTTCGTGGCTAGGGGTCCGAGTAGCTGCTTCGAGGGGACCGAAAGGTAATTCTGCCCCGTCCGCATAGTCCTTCGAGTCACCTTCCACTCTAGATTTTTGATAGACATCTTATGTATTTTCTGTTCTTCGTTGTATAGAGCTAATTTAGTACAGAGTTTGTGACTAGATGTGACATTCCGGGTTTGGGAAGTATATTTGTTTATGTCGAGCGGCTATGTTATGTCTTCTGTGTTCTTATTTCTATTTTTATCTATTATATCATGTTTAGTTTTCCGCAAATTTAGTCTTACCTAGTCGTAGAGACTAGGTGCCATCACGATACCTTTCGGAGGGTAAATCGTGTCGTGACATCCTGGTAGAGAATTTTGGATGTCGGAACTGGGCTCTAAGGCTTATTTGCCTAAATAAAAGAGAATATCTTTCGATTTTATCGAGATAATGTGCTCAGCTAAGTTGTGGTAGCACGGGTAGGTGCACGAGGTGTTAAACAGTAATTCCAGACTACTCCAGCGCAGTCCTTAGCACGTTCGAGGACGAACGTAGGTTTAAGTGGGAGAGAATGTAACGACCCGACCAGTCGTTTTGAGCTGTAGCGCGTTCTTCGGCAGCTTGAGACCATGAGAAGCTTCACTTCATGTATTATGACTTGTACGCATGGTCGAAATTGAATTCCGAGAGTTTAGGAGTTGATTTGGAAAGAGAATTCTCGTTTCGGAAGCTTTAAGTTGGAAGAATTTACTAATGTTGGATTTTTGAGTAAACCACCTCGGAATTGGGATTTGAAGGTTCCAGTAGGTTCATATGATGATTTCGGACTTGGCCATTTGTTCGAATCTTGGATTACCCGGGAGCATTTCGGCGTCTATTGTTGAAGTTGGCATTTTGGAAGAAATTCATAAATTTGGGTTGAAGTGCATTTCAATGTTATAGATGTCTGTTTCGGATTCCGAGTCTGGAAATAGCTCCATATGGTGATTATGGTATTGGGAGCGCGACCGGATGTGGATTTGGAGGTTCGTGGGTCATTTCAGAGTCGTTTATCAAAGTTAGGAATTTGAAGGTTTTTGAGAAGTTGGACCAAAAGTGGACTTTTTGATATCGGGGTAGGATATCGGTTCCAGAAGTTGGAGTAGGTCTGTAATATCGAATGTGACATGTGTGCAAAATTTGAGGTCAATCGGACGTGATTTGATAGGTTTCGACATCGAATGTAGAAGTTTGAAGTTCTAAAGTTCATTGAGCTTGAATTGTGGTGCGATTCATGATTTCGATGTTGTTTGATGTGATTTGAGGCCTCGAGCAAGTTTGTGTCATGTTTTGGGATAGGTTGGTGTAATTGGACGGGGACCCAGGGGCCTTGGGTGTGTTTCGAGGTGGTTTTGGATCATTTCGGGTTGTTTTGCAATAGCAGATGCTGGTGTCTGGTGTTGTTCTTCGCGTTTGGAAAAAAGGATTTGGCTTCAGGGACTTTGTTTTTCGCGTTCGCCAAGAAGAAAATTTCGGTTGTCCAGGTCTGACTTAGGAGGCTCGTATCTCACAATGTATAAGGAACTTTTAGATGATGTAAAAGCGAGAGTTGTACCCCTTTGTGTCTAGTTTTCAGAAAAGCAAACCATTTAGCCTTTGGATTTGTGTACAAAGAGTTATGGCTGGTACACTACAAGTTGTCTGGTTGCACAGGGCTGACTTTGGCAGCTTATATCTCGAAATCTATAAGGAATTGGGAGATGACGAAAATATGAAAGCTGTAGAACTTGGAGTCTAGTTTTCATAACATTAAACCATTTGTCAAAGTTATGACTATTATACTAGAGGCTGTCTGAGAACTTTTCGAGAATTTTTGTTCTTCGCGAACACGAAGGGAGTCCCGCGAACGCGAAGAAGAGTTGCCTGGCAGTGTATAAGTTTGCAAAAAATGGGTTTGGCTCATTTCATCTCATTTCCTCCATGGGAGATGACCTAGGGGCGAATTTGAAACTCCATCTTCATCATCTATGTCAAGGTAAGTGAGTCCCACCTATTGCAAGTTAAATACTTGGATTATATATAGATTTTAACATGGAAGTTCATGGAAAATTAGTGGAAATTTGGGGTTTTGGTAGAAAACCTAAAACTTGGTATTTTTGGATATTGACCACGAATTTGGGAATGGAATTAAGAATAAATTATATATTTAAGTTCGTGATGTTATGGATAATGTTTATCTTCGAAAAATTTCAGAGTCCTGGCATATGGTCCTGAGGGCGATTTTTGCCAACTTTTTGATTGGGGTTAGGAATTGTTATAAATTGGATTCTAATGGGTATTTGAGAATATATTAATGGTTTGAGTAATTATTGGCTAGTTTTGGGGCGTTGTGCATTAATTTGAGTCATCGGAAGGGCTTGGAAGCCGGTTATGGAACTTCGGAGCGAGATAAGTCTCCTTTCTAACCTTGTAAGAGTGAATTGTCCCCATACGTGAAATAATTAATTATGTGCTACTATTGTGGAGGCTACGTACGCACGAGGTGAAGAGAGTCCGTGCGTAGCTATTATTATGCTTATGTTCGGGTAGCCTAGGACCCCAAAGCATGCCTTACTTGTCGTACTTGTAATTTTACTGATAAATTTAAAATTCTTAAATCATATCGAACTTGGCAAATGAATTTCTAAAAAGATTAAACACCATCTTCATGACCATTAAAAGAGAAATTGTCATTTCCTTGTGTAATTATTTTCCTGATGAAGTCTGGATTGACTGTTTGAATGTGTGTATCTATGAGTACCTGCGTCGCATGTATGATTCGCGAGCGGGGTAACACTATTATTTATATTTGATCGCGTCGCACGTATGATTCGCGAGCGGGCTAATAGATGCATCGTTCGACCCTCCGGCAGTGCACATTTTATTATTTTATTGGATCGGGTCGTACGATCTCGGCATTATTTGTGCATGCTATTTTCTTGGTACTTTCTCTGATTTGAACTACTTAAATGCCTTGAGGTATAAGTTGTTAACTGAAATGACGGAAACTGAAATTATAATTATGAAAGAAGTTGTCACTTCCTTTTGTTATTTGTTATTTAATCATGACATTCATGCTTAGCGTCACATTTAATTATATTAATTTTACCACTAGTAAGTGTCGAATTCGACCTTTCGTCACTACCTTTTCGAGATTAGACGGGATACTTACTGAGTACATGTTATTTTTTTGTACTCATACTATACTTGCTATATATTTTGATGTACAGGAACATGTATGGATTGTGACTTTGTGGGCACAAAGGCGTGGTTGATACGAGGACTCAGGTGAGCTGCATCTTTGAGACTATCCGCAGCCAGCATAGTCACCTTCCGAGTACTTGTATCCCCTTTTCTGTCCAAACTTATATTATGGACAGTTGTTGTATTTTATTTTACTTCCTAGGAAAAGCTCATGCGCTTGTGACACCGGGTTCTAGGATGATTATGGGATGTTTAGTACTGAAATTTGAAACCGTTAATATTATTCCTTAAAGTATGTTTATTACTAGTTAAATTGAAGAAAATTTATGTTTTCAGAAGCACTAAAATGAGAATTTAATTTACTATTTAGTGTTGGCTTGCATGGCAGTGGTGTCCAGCGCCATCTCAAACTTTTATAGGATTTTGGATCGTGACAGTTGGTCATTTGCATAGTTTGAATTCAAGATTATCTCGAAGGTACTATACCTGCTATCTCCTTTGTTTTTCCAATTTTGGGTCAATCTCATTGTCCCTTTCTTTTGTGCAATTGGTAATTTGTAGTTTCTAATTACGGTTCACTACTTTTCTTGATTTAATTAATAGATAAATGCTTAAGATCGCTAAAAATATCATTCTTGAAGGACTATTTGACTATTTTGGTTATAACACAAATAGAATCTCTATGTGTTCTTCATTGTGGATCTTAATGTGTTGTCCTCACTGTGAAGTGAAAGAAATTTATGGTTGATTTGTGTTGTTTTGTGTGAATTTTTAGTTGTTCATTAATAAGTTCAAAATTACCAGTCACTGGTTTGCAATGTCTCCGGGCCTTCAGCTTAAAACTTGAACAAAAGCTTCCAATTACATATTTTCAAAAATATCCTTGAAAGCTCGGGAGTAGAAAAGGTCATTAAAAGTAAAAACCACTACATCCGATATTTTCAGTGAATTTCAAGCAAACACAGTTCATGAAGCTCAAAAATTGATTGTTTAGCACACCATGGTGTAAACCTACATCTGTAAACTCATATCTTCAGCAGAAGCAACAAAAAGGGCGGAACACATTATTTCCCTCTTATTTTAATTTTGATTGTTATCTTTACATATTTATCCTAGCTTCTTGATACTACGCATAAAAAAAATGTAAGGCTAAATTGTCTAGTTTGTAAGTTCATCTATAGGAACCTTCCATTGACATCTTTGATGCTATTTAAAAATTACTAAACAGAATTTCCTACTTTCCTATACTTATTAATTTAACTTGATATTGAGCCACTAGAAATCATGAAAAGTACCTATATGCCTATGATAATAATGAAGAAATATAGTAGTGCTATAATTTCCTTTATCTTTCTTCTTTTACTATAGGTTCAGGAAAAAATACATTGTATAGAAATAACATACATGTATATGTATAGTACTGATAAGTTAAATTTTTCTTTTCAGCGAAAGCTAATAGCTGGTAGTGATGCATATGGTATTAAGATTTTATTAGAGGTAATAATTTTGTTGTTACGTTATCTTTTTTTTTTATCTAGGAAGTTGAATCAAAGAATTCTAACAGGGGAATTGAATTCAACCCTTTGCAACGCTACTGCATTATCTTTTAAAATTGTTCTTTTTATTCTAAATTTGTGATAAGAATATACTAAACTTGATCGCTATAAATTATTATGGATATGAATATGCGAAATTGGATATGAAACTAACCATGTGAGTTTGTTTATGATTTATCGTTATGTATAATAAAATAACATGAAAGACCACTATGTATATCATGGCATCCCATCTTGCTCGACCGGCTAAGTAATCTCACTATAATATCGTATGATTTTGATGTGAAAATGCTAGCATGAAATCCCATCTAAGGGAAGTTGTCCAGTCACCCAAACTAATAGTTACCCCAATAGCCCTATACTGGCGCATGTAACTTTAGTCATCGGACCTTTTTGCCCAAAGAGTTACTTAAGGACCCCAAAAACATTTCTTTAACATTTGACACCTTAGAGCTAGGCCCATAAACATGAACTTTAAACAATCCTTGATAGCCAATTATAACATGTGATTTATTTCGATACAAGTGCATAAACTTTACACACTTGTATATTTTCAGACCTGTTCTGCATAAATAAATATGCAAATAAAGATGTGTCACTCGAGGCATATATGGTTTATCGGTCTAGTATTGATGATCGTAACATGTGCTGTGGAACTCCTCCTTGTTAGCACTTTCTAAATCTCTCATTTATCTCCTTTACATACGTATGTTATTACCTAATTAAGGCTTTTGTTTTCCTCTGCTGTCGTAGAAAGCACAAGCAGGTAATGTTTGTGTGGCATCATTTGATTGGAGCTGCAGTGAAATTTGCAACTCAGTCGAAAGAATCAAGCACGTGCATGCAAAATACTCTATGATCATAGTCTACTTCTATATCCTTGGGTGACTTTCACAAACATGTATATAATTGTTTTTATTACTAGTACTAGAAGAACCACCTCTCTCTTTCTACTCTTGCCCCCTCCTATACCCTTTTTGGCTGCACTAAGTATTTCTATTACGCAATTAAAATTAAAATAATTAAATTAATAATTTTAAATAATAAAATAAAAATAAACACCAAATAAGAGAGAGATAGAATGATGTACCACGATGTTACACTAATTTTGAAATTTGAAACCCGTAATAACACACTTCACTTGATGATTTATAGTTGAGATTTTTTCATTCCTATACACTATTTGAAATCTTATTACGAAAAATATTCATATTTTGGTATTTACCTAACACACATTTTAGTTACAAAATATATACAATCTAACCTTAAAAGGCTCTCAATCCATTATTTGTGCCTTCAATCAAGGTATTTAGTTACACCATTTTCCTTTTTCTCTCCTCTCTCCTCTTCTCTCTTTCTTATAATACAAGATTGGCCCATTTTCATATTTTAAAATTAGCGAGAAGGGGCAAGTTGTGAACGGGACTCTGTCATTTTAAAATTAGAAGCGCTTTTGGAGCAGCTTTTTCATTTTTCGCAAAATTGTATGAAGTTTTTTCTAACGACATCCAGTTGGTTCTAGCAAAAATTGAGGAAAAGACAAACTCCATTTTTTTAGGCGATTGACATACTAAGTCTAATAAATTTAGTAGTATTGGTTGACGACTTCAATGGAAGAAAAGACATACTCCATTGAAGGTGCACATACTTTTCAAACAGACTTGATGTTTACAAACTAAATAAAAATGAGGAAAAAGTGTTACGCCCAGACAAGAAAGAGAACTGTTATTTGTTTCGTCTTTTTTTTCTTCTCCCACGCTATTGAAATGCATTAGCTCAATACTCTTTTGGACCCTATGAAGTTGACAACTTTAAGATGTGTAGAAAATTGGTTGATGATTGATGGTCTCATGAGTCGTGACATGATTGCTTTCAGAGCACCTTTGATATATCGGTATTTGAATGGAAAACCCAACTCCTTGGCCCTCGATGGAACCACATTGTGCCCATCCAACACCTTAAATACACATTACTAGGCACTCGGACAATATTTGGTTGAAGTTAACGGAAAAAATAAAAGTATAAATATCACGAACCCAAATCCATTAAAGGTCGTGATAGCGCCGGACACCGCTGTCAGGCAAGCCAACACTAAATAGTTAATTAAATTCTCGTTTTAATATTTTTGAAATCATTTCTTTTCCTTGATTTTAGCAATAAATAATGAACTTCACCGAATAAATAATAATGTCTTTAACCAATTTTCAATACTAACTAATACCATGTACATCCCAGAACCCAGTGTCACAAGTGCATGAGCAATTTCTAGGAAGTAAAAAGTAATACAATAATCGTCCTAAATACCATTTGACAGTAGAGAAAATACAATACAATACTCTGAAGGAGACTCTGCTTGATGCAGATCATCTCGAGAGGTGAAACTCACCTAAGTCTCCGTATCAACCATGTCGCTGCGCCAAACTAGGCCCCTAGACATACATGTGTTTGTGCAACAAAATGCACAGCAAGTGTAGTATGAGTACAAAACCAACGTGTACCCAGTAAGTATCCCGTCTAACCTCGAAGAAGTAGTGACGGGAGGTCGACTTCGACACTTACTAGTGGTCCGAATATTAAAATACCAAAATGTGTAAAAGTATGGATTTTATAAGGTAATTTCAAACTCGATAAACATGAAGCAGGTAAATAATTCTTTTAATAATAAAAGATTTTCAAATTTTCATATTTTATCATTTAACAATTAATCTCAGGCCAAGGAAGGAATATTGTTATGCATAAATTTACAAGGCAAGCAATACAAGCATCCGCAATTATGCCGAGGCCGTACGGCACGATCCAATAATATTTAAATGTGCAATGCCAGAGGGTCGAATGGCGTGAACCATAGATGCATCTATTACCCCGCTCACGAATCATACATGCGACGCAGTTAAATGTAAATATACACATTCAAACAGTAAATCAAGAATTTACAAGGGAACATTTATCGAAGGAAAAGTCAATTCTCTTTTCACGATTAAGGAAATGAAGTTTAACTTATTTAGAAATTTATTTACTTATTTGATCTAATTTAAGGAATTTAAATTGTCAATAAGATTACAAAATCAAGTATAGCATGCTTTTTGGGTTCTAGACTACCCGGACTTAAGCACAATAGTAGCTACGCACGGACTCTTGTCACCTCGTGACTATGTAGCCCCTAAAAATAGTAGCACATAATTAATTATTTCACCTATGGGGACAATTCCCTCTTACAAGGTTAGAAAGGAGACTTACCTCGCTCCGAAGTTCCATAACCGGCTTCCAAGCCCTTCCGTTGACTCAAATCGATACACAATGCTCCAAAACTAGCCAATAATTATGCAAACCCGTTAATATATGCTCAAATACCCATTATAATCCAATTTATAACAATTTCTAACCCCGAACGAAAAGTCGATAAAAATCATCCTCGGGCTCACATGTCCGGATACCGAAATTTTTCGAAGATAAAGATTACCCATAACATTACGAACTCAAATATATATTTTATTCCCAATTCCATGTCAAATTTCGTGGTCAAAATTTAAAAATACCAATTTCTAAATTTTCTAACAAAAACCCACAATTTGCACTAATTTTCATGTTCTAATCCATATATACTCATGTATTTAACTCAAAATTGTGAAGAAAGCACTTACCCCATTCCATGTGGTGAAAATCGCCTCAAAAATCGCTTCAATCCGAGCTCCATAGCTACAATTATGCTAAAAATGGCTGAAACCTCGATATATAACTTCTGCCCAAGTATTTACTCATCGCGATCGCGAAGTACAACATTTCCCAGCCCAAAATGTTCTCTTCCCGATCGCGAAGAACAAATGCGCAGCTCTTCCGGACAGCCTCTAGTATAATGGTCATAACTCTTTGTACAAAACTCAAAATTTCAAATAGTTTAACTTTCTGAAAACTAGACACCAAGGACTACTACTTTCATTCTTTTCTTATCTCCTAAATCCTTATAGGTTAAGAGATATAATCTGCCAAAGTCATCCCTATGCAACACAATGCGATTTCCAAACTCTTCCCAGACAGGCTGTAGTATATCAACCATAATTCTTTGGACAAAACTCCAAATGCCAAATGGTTTTGATTTTCTGAAAACTAGACACAAAGAGATACAACTGTCATTTTTGGATGATCTCCAAATTCGTTAAAGATTGCAAGATACAAGCTTCCAAAGTCGGATAGGTGCAGCAGAAACTTTCCTCTACGCGATTGAGAAAGGCCTTCCGCGATCGCGATGCACTGGCCAAATTCTCTCGTTTTACTCAACGCGATCGCGACCAATTCCACGCGATCGCGTAGCACACTGCTGTAGCCAAAACTCGGCAGCTAAAAATGGCCTAGAAATGGTCTGAAACCATCCCGAAACTTACCTGAGCCCCTCGGAACCCCGTCTGATTATACCAACAAGTCTCAAAACATATCACGAACTTAGTCGAGGCCTCAAATCACATCAAACAATGCTAAAAACACGAATCGCACCCAATTCGAGTCTAATGAAACTAAGAAATTTACAATTGCTACATTCGATGTCGAACCCATCGAATCACGTCCGATGGACCTCAAAGTTTGCACACAGGTCACATTCGACATGACGGAACTCTCCACCGGGCCTCCTTTCAACATACGAACACCGTATTAGTCACTACACACCATACCAAAACATTATTTCATACCTTTTTTTTTGAATTCACACCATGCACCACATATTTCACATGACCATAACAACATCCGCTGATAACAATAGCCAAAATTCTACGAATCTGATGCCCACAACACACCTCATGACACATATAAGTCTTATTCCAGCCCTTGCAATGCTGCCATGATGGAAGAGATGTGTAGGAATTTCATAACCGACTGCCGAGTCGACAAATCATTGAGTCCCTCTCCCTGACAAGGACCATTACCTCATTCTGAACCAAATAATGGTATTTGCTCTTTAATATACTTCATATAATCCGTTAGCCTTAAATTCCAATAACAATAATCTCGTCTCACCCAGTACAAGTTGCTCAGGCAGTAAGCCACCCCAGACATGACCAACAATCTCATGATGCCACAATGTACCGATAAGCTACAAACTCGAACGTGATACATAAGGAAAACGAACTCTGGAAGGGACTATTCAACCTACGCAACTAATATGAACTTCCCTCAAAAAATGGGAAACAAAACACACAAAAATAGATATAGGGGACTGTACTCAACATCACATTGTTCAGTGTGAAACCCGATCCAAACAACATACCCGTGGCGGTGTGCCACCCGATCCACACACAAAATCTATAAGGAAATACTTACTGAGCTAAAGTGCTCGTAACCATGAAACATCCGAATATCGGACACAAGCACGCCAAGTGCATAATACCATCCCCGGGGAGACAGATAGCGCCATACGCTACAAAACTCAAGCACAACTAAGGTGCGATATATGATCTGAATCTCACAAGCCATCCTGCTCACATAACACCATCACTACGCGGAATCTCAACACATAAGAAAATTATCAAGCCGTTTCACAACTCACACGACACGATATAGTATCACATGAAATGGCAGACGCCGAAATAACATCCAACGTTCTAATATTCCTCCCTGAGGGGCGCTATGCTGAAATGAACACATTTGGCATGATATAGAGCCTATATTCATATTTAAATCCATTCACAATACTCAAGCCGATTGTGATCGCACCGTAATGGGCTAATAACCTTTCAAGAGTTCATAATATCCCCCTTTTCCCCATAACACACAAGGACAACCATCATAACCGGACAAACTTACATAGTCCACAACCAAATGAACCAAGCGCCCTCCAGGCATAGATTCTCAAATAAGCGATATTACCACATTCTTCATACTTGTTTTAAATCTTCAATCAATCGAGTGACTACAATGACACACTTGTACAATCTTCCCGTGAGATATGATTCCACGACCTTCCGCACAAGGTAACAAGTCTGCACATCCATACCACTGGCGGCACTAACGATGTAAAGCAAATCAAGAATCCATAACCAGGATGCAAAGCCTCTTTCACAAAACACTGATCTCAGGTGACGCTGAAGACAATACCAGCTTACTTTAAACATTCAAATCCCTTTCCTGCTCATCTAAGCTCGTGATATCCTTGCCAACACCAAACCGCAACCCTGATCCTCACTTTCAAATTTCATACCGCTCACTGCACCTAACATGCCAATATGCGATAGTACAAGAATTTCATCATAACTCCTGAACCACTAATAGGGTGAACACTTCATCACATGGAAACTTTTTACTTAATTCATTCCAAGAGAACCATACCATACATGAGTAAATTATCATAACCGTAGAACATGCAAATCCTCAAGTAGTGCTCTAAACCACCATAACCCTTCCGGGATCTTCCTATACATAACAGGCCAAAATACTTGGATATTTTCAAATAAAATCGATTACGGCGGTCGTCAAACCTCACACGTACCGTCACAAATCACATGCATAACTTGATCATGCTGAAGGAATTGATAACCACCACTATTATGCCAATTCAACCATGGCTAACCAATCTAACTTCTTCTAATTCATCCTTAACTTGCCCTAGAGATAATAATAGCTCCATTCTTTACATCACAAACCTAAACCCACACTCATCTTGAGTGATCCCATTCCATGAGACCACATTGTCTCCAAATCCATGAACCATTTCATACCCTCCTTGCACACACATTCGCATCTTCTACTGGTACACCCGTTCTGATAATTCCTCTATGAATCCGAAGTCATTTTCTCTCTTTCCTCCAAATTCTACTCTGCAAATCGAAAATATCATATATTATTCCGTGCCTCATATCATAATCTGCTACAAAAGCTCAATTCTTAACCATACGGGGGGTTTGAAATCCTTAGGCACCGCATTTTAACCTTTGAATTCACTAGGACCGTTGTTGAGAGTCACCCACTCTGGCTTGGTCCCGAATATAATCAACTCCAAGGCTCCGCTGGCACATGAACACCCATATTAATAAAGCACCCGACTGAATAACTTCCCTTGTAAATCACCTCTGTACAAAGCATAAATCCTGAATTTTCCCAAAGCCCGAACATGAGTCGATAAGGCCAACTATAGCACACCTCTATCAATTTGTTTGCTCAAATTACCACTTATGTTCTTTTCCCTTAACTGTAATAACTCACCAATACGCCTTTAACTAGAAACCGCACAAGTAGACAACCATGCAGTCCAACCATAGACGGTGGGGCTCTCCCACATAGCTTGAAGCTACAATTACATAACCATGAGACACATCGAGGTTCCTTCTTCCCCATTGACATCAGCTAAAAGTCCAAAAGCTCATTCCAAACTCGAAGTCATGTTGCACCTAAATAAAAATTTGTGGACCTAGTCGCTGCCCACCGTGAATTTCCCAAATGGTTCCAGACTTCCCTCAAGGTGTGTGACCATCCTACCACATAACTCATATGTTACTGCAACTCTCCCACTTTGGTTCAACCCTCCTCTTTAAGCAATTCCTTGACTTCTACTTTTCACACTTGACCTTCTAGCAATTCAACCACCACAAAACACATCACACATATCCTTCCTTATCCTTCATCGTCCAATTTTTTACCCAAATTCGAATCCATATCCGTAACACCCGAAAAATGAGCCTCTACCAACTCTAAACCTCTTAGAAGATCATCTTTCTCGAGCCATAAATACTAGAAGTACCAATTCGATTCTGAAATTGCTACACTCCGTTATCTCTGACAATCGTATCTCACCATTTCACAATACCCTACCCTGAAGGCAAATTGAAGAAGGTATTAACATCGGTGAACCTTAACGCATTCAACAAAGACAATGACACCGCATCACAATTTAGAACTCTACCATGCTCGAAAATACCAAACCTCGTTACTCCATCCACCCAAATCTGAAAATTCCTAGTCCGACTGCCTTTCCTCAGTTGGAAATAGAATACTGAATCTCTGAATCATGCACTGTGTAAAACTTTCTTTCAGGTCATTCACTACCTCGACGCCTAAACAAGCATCCTACCATTGCACAAACACTGTGCTATAGCAACACACGAATTGTCATAACAATCAATGCCAAATCTCAAAACCTTACGTAATACTTATGCTTAGCTAAAACGACAAGACGACCTTTCGAAAGATGACGGTTATAGCCCAATCAAATACGCATGTAGAAACATCCTGCACCATATCTGTAGTACCATGACAATTCCTCGATTCCCAATCCATAACAAGAGCCTTCACGTCGTATAATATTGAATAGGAAAGAAATAAAGGTACAATCCTCAAAAGGATCAATTCGCACGATGAAGAATCAAGAAGGGAAGTGCTCCTAACGGCCTCATAGCCTCTCAAAGATAAGTACAGACGTCTCTGTACTGATATGCAAGACTCTACTAGACTTGCTCATGACTCGTGAGACCTAAGGGAACCTAGTGCTCTGATACTATGTTGTCACGACCCAAAGTCCATTAAAGGTCGTGATGGCGCCGGACACCACTGTCAGGCAAGCCAACACTAAATAGTTAATTAAATTTTCGTTTTAACATTTTTAAAATCATTTATTTTCCTTGCATTTAGCAATAAATAATGAACTTCACTGAGTAATAAATAATGTCTTTAACCAATTTTCAATGCTAACTAATCCCATGTACACCCCAGAACCCGGTGTCACATGTGCATGAGAAATTTCTAGGAAGTAAAAATTAATACAATAATCGTCCTAAATACCATTTGACAGTAGAGAAAATACAATACAATACTCTGAAGGAGACTCTCCTTGATGCAGATCATCTCGAGAGGTGAAACTCACCTAAGTCTCCGTATCAACCATGTCGCTGCGCCAAACTAGGCCACTAGACATACATGTGTCTGTGCAACAAAATGCACAGCAAGTGTAGTATGAGTACAAAACCAACGTGTACCCAGTAAGTATCCCGTCTAACCTCGAAGAAGTAGTGACGGGAGGTCGACTTCGACACTTACTAGTGGTCCGAATATTAAAATACCAAAATGTGTAAAAGTATGGATTTTATAAGGTAATTTCAAACTCGATAAACATGAAGCAGGTAAATAATTCTTTTAATAATAAAAGATTTTCAAATTTTCATATTTTATCATTTAACAATTAATCTCAGGCCAAGGAAGGAATATTGTTATGCATAAATTTACAAGGCAAGCAATACAAGCATCCGCAATTATGCCGAGGCCGTACGGCACGATCCAATAATATTTAAATGTGCAATGCCAGAGGGTCGAATGGTGTGAACCATAGATGCATCTATTACCCCGCTCACGAATCATACATGCGACGCAGTTAAATGTAAATATACACATTCAAACAGTAAATCAAGAATTTACAAGGGAACATTTATCGAACGAAAAGTCAATTCTCTTTTCACGATTAAGGAAATGAAGTTTAACTTATTTAGAAATTCATTTACTTATTTGATCTAATTTAAGGAATTTAAATTGTCAATAAGGTTACAAATATTTCATGTATAACATGCTTTTTGGGTCCTAGACTACCCGGACTTCAGCACAAGAGTAGACGCACGGACTCTCGTCACCTCGTGTGTACGTATCCCCCCACAAATAGTAGCACATAATTAATTATTTCACCTATGGGGACAATTCCCTCTTACAAGATTAAAAAGGAGACTTACCTCGTTCCGAAGTTCCATAACCGGCTTCCAAGCCCTTCCGTTGACTCAAATCGATACACAATGCTCCAAAACTAGCCAATAATTATGCAGACCCGTTAATATAGGCTCAAATACCCATTATAATCTAATTTATAATCATTTCTAACCCTGATCGGAAAGTTGATAAAAATCATCCTCGGGCTCACGTGCCCGGATTCTGAAATTTTTTGAAGATAAAGATTACCCATAACATTACGAAATCAAATATATATTTTATTTCCAATTCCATGTCAAATTTCGTGGATAAAATACCAAAAACCCACAATTTCCACTAATTTCCATGTTCTAATCTACATATACTCATGTATTTAACTCAAAATTGTGAAGAAATCACTTACCCCCATTCCATATGGTGAAAATCGCCTAAAAATCGCTTCAATCCGAGCTCCATAACTCCAAATATGCTAAAAATGGATGAAACCTCGATATATAACTTCTGCCCAGGTATTTGCTCATCATGATCGTGGAAAATGCTTTGCGATCGCGAAGTACAACATTTCCCATCCCACAATTTGCTCTTCCTGATCGTGGAAAAAGCTTCGCGATCGCAAAGAACAAATGTGCAGCTCTTCCGGACAGACTCTAGTATAATAGTCATAACATTTTGTAACAAACTTCAAATTGCAAATAGTGTGACTTTTGAAAACTACACACCAAGATCTACAACTTCCGTTCTTTGCTCATCTCCCAATTCCTTATAGATTACGAGGTATAAGCTGCCAAAGTCAACCCTATGCAACACAATGCGATTTCCAAACTCTTCCCGGATAGGATGTAATATATCAACCATAACTCTTTGGACACAACTCTAAATGCTAAATGGTTTATTTTTCTGAAAACTAGACACAAAGAGCTACAACTTTCAATTAGATCATCTCCAAATCCCTTATAGATTGCAAGATACAAGCTTCTAAAGTCAGATTAGTGCAGCAGAAACTTTCCTCTACGCGACCGCGAAAGGCCTTCCGCGTTCGCGATTCACCGGCCAATTTCTCTCATTTTACTCATCGCGATCATGACCAATTCCCCGTGATCGCGTAGCACACTGTTGTAGCCAAAAACCAGCAGCTAAAAATGGCCTAGAAATGGTCTGAAACTACCCCGAAACTCACCCGAGCCCCTCGGGACCTCGTCCGAACATACCAACAAATCTCAAAACATATCACGGACTTAGTCGAGGCCTCAAATCACATCAAACAATGCTAAAAACACGAATCGTACCCAATTCGAGTCCAATGAAACTAAGAAATTTCCAATTGCTACATTCGATGCCGAAACCCATCAAATCACGTCCGATTAACCTCAAATTTTGCACACAGGTCACATTCGACATTACGGACATACTCCAACTTCCAGAATCGGAATCCGACCTCGATATTAAAAATTCCACTCCCGATCAAACTTCTCAAAAACCTTCAAATTTATGAACTTTCGCCAAATGACCCCGAAATGACCTACGAACCTCCAATTCCACTTCCGAACGCGCTCCCAATACAAAAATCACCAAACTGAGCTATTCCCAGACTTAGAATCCCAAACGGACATCGATAACATTGAAATAAACCTCAACCCAAATTTATGAAATTCTTCCAAAATGTCGACTTCCTTAATAGGCGTCGAAACACTCTCGAGTCATCCAAAACCCGATCCGGACATAGGCCCAAGTCCAAAATCATCATACGAATTTGTTGGAACCTTCAAATCCCGATTCCGATGTCGTTTACTCAAAAATCACACTTTACTCAATTCTTCCAACTTAAAGCTCCCGAAATGAGAATTTTCTTTCCAAATGAACTCCGAACTTCGCAAAATTCAATTCCGACCACGCATGCAAGTCATAATACCTTAAGTGAAGCTACTCAGGGCCTCAAACCGCTAAACGACGGACTAGAGCTCAAAACGACATGTCGGGTCATTACAATAAAAGTATAATATATACCTAATAGTTATATATTATACAACTTATCTACTTATCTACAACTTTTACACATTATTTCTACCCAGTTATATACAACTACAATATCATACAACTTAAATACAAATTTTATATAATATGTCTTTTGTATATTTTGTATATGCTTTATACATAGTAAAAATAATTGGGATTACAACTAATTATATATTATACAACTTATGTACAATTTATCTACAACTTTCATACATTAATTATACCCAGTTATATACAAAAATATCATACAACTTAAATACAATTTTTATACAAATATTTTTCAACTTTCATATAATATTTAAATAAAAAATATATATAAACAATAGAATATAATTTTTCTACAACTTTACTACAATTTCGTAAGTATAATGTATGTCATGCCTTCTTCTTCTTTTTCTTCTTCTTCGAGTTTCAGTCTGAAATTTAGCCAAGATCAAGTCTAATCTTCACCAAAACACCCTCAAAATTGAGATATAAACTCCAAACAATATTCCCAATTGTTTGCAACAACACCCAATCAAAACAAATAATGGTTTTTGAAAACCCAAATTCGAATTCAAAGCTTCAAAGCTTTTTAATGGTTGTCAATGGTGGAATTGCTGCTCTCTTTTCCTTTGCTCTACATTTCTGGAATTAGGGATTGAGAGATAGAGAGAAACGTAGAGAGAGAGAGAGAGAGAGAGAGAGAGAGAGAGAGAGAGAGAGAGAGAGAGAGAGAGAGAGAGAGAGAGAGAGCAGGAGAGAGCGAGAGAGACGGAGAGAGAGCA
This sequence comes from Nicotiana undulata, assembly GCA_005239495.1. Lineage (NCBI taxonomy): Eukaryota > Viridiplantae > Streptophyta > Magnoliopsida > Solanales > Solanaceae > Nicotiana > Nicotiana undulata. The sequence goes on from ML287426.1 coordinate 82,354, forward strand.
CATAAGGGAGAGAGAATACGGATGGAAAATAATTGATTCCTAATATAAGGGAATACTCATTTAATTCCTATAGTGTATATCATTAGTAAATTTGTATATAGGGTGTAATTAAATTAAAACTTGAGTAGGGAGGGTAATAAAGTTTCAAATAGCGTATAGGAATGTAAAAATCTCTTTATAATTTTGTAGTGGCTACCTTACTTCAAATTGAATAAACTTGAAATAGCAATTCAAGAGAAAATATAGAGAAGGTAAAGAATAGTTAGAGAGATTGTTGCATGAAAAATGTAGAAGAGTAGGGGCTATTTATAGTTTTTAAATGGTTAAAATTGTAATTTTTTAATTATTAGGGGTGGGGCTAATTTGGTAAAAGGGAAGGCCGAAATGGCCTTTTTGCAACAAAAAAAAAAAAAAAAAAAATATAGTCGTTGGACAATGGTCTCTTCAAATTTTGACCGTTTCGTACGGTCAAATGTTCAAAGAAAAATATTACTGCTACACTGGGCCAGTTCGAGCTGGAATTCCGCAAGGAACCGGTAATTCCTTACCGAGCTGCGGTGCACCAGTAACGGGAAAAGGCCCGTACCTGCCCGACCAACCCCTGTAATCCCACCGGACCGGGCTGCCCCGGATATATCGGGTCGAACCGGGCTGTTAACGGGCCAGATCGGCCCGTTTAACACCTTTAGATCCAAGTAATTGGAAAATGCAAAGAAAGACATGCATACAACTTGGTTGAAAATATGAAAAGCTTGTGGAGATGAAGAAACATTTCATTGGCAATCATAACCAAGAGTTGGCAAAAATGTCACAATATACAGTGGAAATAGAAATCTAGTAACTAACATCCAATCCGCTCTCATCTGTGGAAAGAATTATACTAAATGAAGACTAAACTCTTCCTACTATTTATGCTCTCATTCTTATCAACAGCCTCTAGCAAGCAAATATGTATATTCTTTTCACGTCATATAAACAGCAGTGATAAGTTCTCCACCAAGCTCTGCACTACTAGTTTTCTTTGGTAGCTTGGGCCGCGTCCTTCCAAATGATCCCCTCTTAAAGCTGAGAGGACAGATATCATAGTTGAAGAATACCTTCTGACAATAAGATTAGTGATGACTATATGAGAGCACCCCATAGAGTAGCAGGACTTTCGCTGCATTTTGCATGCACGTGCTTTATTCTTTCGACTGATTTGCAAATTCCACTGCAGCTCCAATCAAATGATGCCACACAAACATTACCTGCTTGTGCTTTCCATTCACATTCTGCGACAGCAGAGGAAAACAAAAGCCTTAGGTACCGATTCCAAGATACGTATGAAAAGGAGATAAATGAGAGATTTAGAAACTGCTAACCAGGAGGAGTTCCACAGCACATGTTACGATCATCAATGTGCTCAACTTCTAGACCAATCAACCATGCCCCCAGTGACACATCTTCATTTGCATATTTATGCAGAATACGTCTGAAAATCACCACCGGTACTTACGATTAGATGGGCAAGCATTGATATCCATTCATGATTAGCGGGATAAGACTAGAGAACTGAAAGTGTGAAACAAGAGCAATCCCCAATCTAAACAGATCTATTAAGCTGTTAGTGAACAAGAAATAATGTCCGTTTTCCCCTATTTCAAGTGACTGTCCTCGTTATCACCTGCATAAACTTTACAAATCGCATAAAAATATCAAAACTAGAATCAGCATACAGCACATTGTACACAATCCTAGCTTTACATGTTCAAAATAGAATGCTATAGCATGAGAACAAAAAATCTTACTTGTTGTTGGCAATGTAGGTTGCCAGTTCTTTTGAGATGGCATATATCTGTCCGGTTGCATGTCGGAAGTACTTATTTCCCGTCTCTCCAAATTTCCAGAACTCAGGTTCATGGTACTTAACACTCCTATCAAGAAAAACATTGCACAGATTAGTTCTAGTAAATAAAAATCCTGAAATTTTAAGCTTTCTAAAATTTTAGTGACATCGGTTAGTTTCAAAAGCAGTTACTTTTTATATAGAACTGGCCCGGATTTCATGCATCCTATATACACCCTGGGTTTTAACCTGTGCCTGGCAAGAGTTGCAGCTAGTGTACCTACAATACCATGCCGATCAACTTTTAATTTCTAAATCACTGAAAATCATCAACTTTCAATTGTCCTGAACGATAAGGTACATGAAGAGAAAAGGTACATATAAAGAGAGAGGAGATGTACCTAAATTGACGTGAACATCATCATCAACCTTTACATAGAACTCAGCATCCCATTTTGCAACTCCAGCAGAGAAGAAAGCTTTGGTCTTCGCAGATAACTCATGATAACCTTCTATGTGATCCTGTAAGACATAATTATGAGATGAAACTGCAAAGACAAAACAATCAAATGGATGCAAGTCAGAACACAATTTGTACTCACAAGTCGAAGAATGTCCTTATGCTGATCGTCTTCACTATCAATGGCTCGATCTAAAATGCTATTTGATGTTGCACTGTAATAAGAAGTATAACAACTTTTAGGCCAGAGTCTGACATTTCAGAAAATTGTATTGGTATTAACTCGACATAGATAAAACATTAAAGAGAGAAGGAAAAGAATAGGAAACATTTTCCTCGTTTAAGTCTGTTGTAGACCTCAAACTATTAATTCCTGGTCGCCTGCTCATAGAGAAATTGTAATCAGGATAGTAGAAACACAACTGCTTGGGTATTTCAGTTCTTTTCCATCAGTTTTGATGGCTCTGCTTGTTCTTTTGGTTATGAACCTAAAGTGGTATTATAACTTGAACTTTGATTTATCGAACTTAGTACCAACTTCTTTTCTGGATTAAATAAATTGATCTGAATACAACAAAGTGTACAGAAACACTCTGGAAGGATATCAAAAATATTTGACTGATTATTACAGGTTACTAATATGCGCAACATACTGTGACTGAACCTCTCATGATATATCTAAGATATAGTTTCCACAAGAGAACAAACCAATCTCCCACTTTCATATCCAAATGCACCACTTGGCCCAGAAAAGCCTTTCATGTTCTAATTCGAAGTAAACTATCATGCTGCTGTTTAATATTTTAAATAAAGAAGATGGAAGAAAACATAAAGAAACGAAAAAGAGGACAAAAGAAAATCTGTATCAACCAAGTGGCAGCCGTACTTATTTTTTACCATGGTGGACACCAAGTAATTAAACCATACTCCTGGACTCGTGATATATCTATCCAAGATTGAAAAGTAATAGCAGCCATCAAATATGAAATCCATAAGGGATGTTATTATTTTTTCCATTTTAACATTTTCAATAATCAACTAAGATTCGCGGAGCAATCTGTGTCCAACTAAATTGACTGCTGGAGTGGTGCAGTAAACAACTGAGAGGCAAAGAACACTGCTCATGGCAAGATAGTTACTCTTCTTAGTGTTCAAAAGAAAGAAGTAAATTGAGCATAGAGTTCAAAAGAAAGAAGTAAAGGGGTAGTTCAAACGAAGAAAATGTGAAAGTGTTCACTCACATGCAGTTCCCTATAACTTTGTTTAATTCTTTTTCATCCAATTCTAGTGTAGAATTAACCCGTAAGAAGCTTATACAAGATAACATTTCCTTATAAAAATGTTCCCTATAAAACTAAAAAGGCCATACATTCTACAGATGGAACACTTGGAAAGCCAATCTTATCGATTCAACTGTTAAGTGAAACAAGGATATTTAAAACAAAGAAAAGAAAATGGAAACATATTGTCAATTGTTTTGGCGAGAAAGAAAACATGAGACTCCAGCAGAAAATCTTTGATGAATAGGCATATAGAAGACGTGTAGCAATGTAGATCATACCTGTGGCCGATCATGAAGCGCACAATGATCCCCTTTTCTTGCTCTAATTTAAGTAGTTTTTCACCTATTCAAACACACAGAACGTTGTCAAAGGAGCAGGAAAATGGAAACAGAAATTTTAAAATACATCAATAACCTCATAGTTACCACCTTGAGGCATCCAGGATTCTCTAATAGAATCACGCCTCCTTCTACTACTGAAGGCAGTGTTTATTCCGATAACCATAAATGCCTTCTTTCTTGTCCCATTTCTTTCAGAATCTGCGCTTGTAGAAGGAACCGCTCCAGTTCTCCTAATTGAAGGTAGCTCACTTTGAATCTTAGCAATTGAATTATCCAACGAGCTGACAATGTTTCAGATTTTTATTTTTATTTTTAAAAAGACGATCAAGATCAGAACAATGTACAACATCATAATATTTGGAAAATATTTCCACTCTACTTTCCTTTTTAAAAACTTTTTTTCTGCATAAGTTAGTTTAACCAATGTCAAGATCACAACTTTTTTCTTAATAAGCATATTTCTTCACTGTCGTGCAACATATTTAGTCCAAGTTCGATTGTTAAGTACAAAAGAAAGTCCTAAGGTAATCAGATGAAAACTCTAATACTTACTGGATAGCTACTTGGGCTTTGTTAAACTCTCCCACTATGTCCTCCTTCTGCAGATAAAACACCATTCATACTTAGAAAACTGCAAATATATCTAATAATGATGTTGATCTCTTTAATTTGTTGTGGGGGAGGGGGGGGGGGGGGTGTTGGACCTGACTATTTTTGGAATCACAATCGTCAGAAACAGAAGCCAAGTCTCTCTCTTGTTTATGGCGCCTTCCAAACATGATCCTTCCATCTGATTCTGGGGGAGTCCAAACTCTAATTATGCAATGATTACCACAAACAAAATAGTCAAGAAATAGAAATATGTATACATACTAAATAAATATCAAATCATTTCAACCAAAACAGAACATTAAAAATCCACAAAGGTCAAATATGCATCAGAGTAACCAAAATTTTCTCAGACAATCTGAAGAAATGAAAGAAAAGACGACTTAACATTGTAAACTCAACCAAACAGCTAATTCTTGAATCCCATCAAAATTTCTGATTCCGGGGTTTGGGGGGGTTGTGG
>ML287426.1:87378-111860 GCA_005239495.1 Nicotiana undulata
GGGGGGGGGGGGGGGGGGGGGGGGGGGGGGGGGGGGGGGGGGGGGGGGGGGGGGGGAAATTCCTTTTTGCATGTACAATAGATGAAAAGATCACCTATTAATATACTCCAAACATTATTGAAGAGTTACCGATTAGAGAAAAGCATGCCAAGAGCAAAACTGAAAATGCAAAGAATAGCAATCCATTTAGGTGAGACTTTGCCTCTGTTTCGGTTCTTCATAATTTTACTTTCTGAGGCAGGAGGAGGAGAGCGCGGGGTTTTCTTGTGTCTTTAATCTTTATTCCATGAAGGACAGAGAGAGGGTAGAACAGGGGAGGGGGGTGGGGGTGGGTAACCTTTTCCTGTGTGCTTATTGAAATTAACGATTTTCTTTATGAAAAGTCAAGGGTATGTAATATCGGTTAATTGGTTGTTTCACAGATGCAAAAATAAGAAATGAGGAAACAATACCAAATGGTGGAATCTTTTTTATTATTTAGAATTAGATAATGCCAGCAGGAAAAGAAACAAAAAAAAAAAAAAAAAAAAAAAAAAAAAGAAGTAGGCCGCATGAAAATTTTAACTTTGGAACAAAATGTAAGATAGTAGCTCTGACACTAGATTTTCATCCAATTATTAAGCACACGTCTTTTTTTATTTTATTTATTTATTTAAATTTTAAGTTTTTAAGTAAGATCCTTCTTAGATTTAAAATGTCTATTCACACATTATATGCACATACAATATGCTTAGCAATTTAAAAATGATAGAAAATTTATTTGTAATAATTGCATAAGTTTCTAGAGAAATTTGAAGTGCGAATATTTCAATGTAGAGCAAGTTTAAGGTCACACTTAGTGATTCTTTACATGATAATCTTTTCATTGTATGAGTACGTTGGGTTAAAACTTCCATTCGGCTATTATATGGATAAATGATATGATTGTAATGAATGAAGTGGGGTCAGGTTCAAATCTTATTGAAGACAAAAATATATTAGATAATTTCTTTTCATATATTTTAGTCTTGGTGGATATAGTATTGTTGCTGATGGGAAGTGATAGGTATCCTGTGTAATTAGTCGAGGTGTGTGCAAACTGATTGTCGGACAATACGATTATAAAAAAAAATATGATTGTAAATTATAACAAATACGTTGATCAAGATTTGTTGTTATTTAACACAATCAAGAATTAGTATTCTCATAGTCGCTGCACCAAGATCCGAAATTCCAATTGTCTATCTTACTATGCTCGTTGGGAAAAAGCAATCTTTCTATGCTCCTTTGAAATTACTTGAAATGAAAACAAATTGTCGATATTAATAAGCAAATCAACCACTTAATTCAGAGGAAGAAAGTGAAAATGAAATGAGAGGAGCCAAAAGTAGGAACCTTAGGGGACGGCTATGAAAAGTTTGGTTCGTGTCTTGTCATAATTGGTTAGTCAGATCCGCGTTTGGATAGCCGTAAACGACGGGTTAGTCGTCTGTCTCGGTGGGAAAACGATATAAACACACGACTCGACAAATTACTCATATTCTCTGTATTCTTTGGGGAAAATGCCGTGTCCCTTAGGTTTGGTTTGGCCAAGTCAATTCTCCATTGGACAATATTTGAATCCAAGTTTGATAAAAACTTTGTACAAGTTGAGTTGCTTTGGGACAAAAATTTCACTTGACAAAAAATTGTGAAATAATAAATTTGTGAGGAGAAAACAATATTTCACTTGAAATACAAATAATATTTTAATAATTTACTTGCAGCTAGGTGTGTCAATGGATATTTAAAAATCTACTAAACAATACCGCACCGAATCGATTTTTAGGTTAATTTTAATAAGACTGTAGGTTTTTACATGCATCTACAATCGTACAAATAATTAGAGTAGATTTTGTATTTTATAAAAATAAATCTAAAAAATATCGAACCATGTCGGATAAATTTACACGTGAAAAATATATTTATATATTAAGTTTAAAAATAATAAAGCAATAAAAAATTTCTTGGGCCTTGAAATTATGAAAATGGTTACAAGCCAACAAGTAATTAAAATCAAAATCCTAATCCAAACCTATTAGGCTACTCCTACTGAAATTAAATTATTTCCAGCATATTCACTAGCAAGACACAAAGTATTCTACCGATAAAAAAAAGAAAACTACAATGTATTCAATATGTTTCCTTTCGTATGATCTAGATTTATCTTTTTGAATATTTAATCTTGTATAGACTTTATTCTTGAGTCCCAACTTGGTTAATATCTTTCAACTCGTGTGATTTATCTTTTCTTGTCTTTGCATAGTTTCTTTTATGCTGCTCTAGAGTAGTTGATGGATCTATACTCTGGAGTCTGGACATCTTTCATTTCTCTTAATTTATCACCATTTAAACAATAAAACTGTCTATAGAGTTTTGTTAAGTCCTATAAAAGTATGTATGTTATTGCATTCTACTTCAAGTAGAGACTTTTACATGACATTTAAAAGAATACCAAAAATTAACCGAGTTGTACCTATACCGAAGAGAAGCCGACATGATTGGGACAATTTTGAAAATTTTAATTTTTGTTATACATAATAAAATAATCGAAAAATTAGTATGATATAAATTGTAACGACCCGACCGGTCAGTTAGAGCCCCGATCCCCTAATAACTATTTTTCCCATATTTGTTTCAGCTTTTGGGATTTGCCGGAGTGATGGGTTGTGGAATTTAGAGAGTTTTGGGACACTTAGTCCCTAGATGTGAGTTTAAGTCTTAAAATTTGGACCGTAGTCAGAACTGTGTGAAGACGGATCAGGAATGGAATTCTGCCGACTCTGTTAGCTCCGTTGAGTGATTTTGGGCTTAGAAGTGCGTCCGGAATGTGTTTTGGAGGTATGTAATAGATTTAGGCTTGAATTGGCGAAAGTTAGATTTTCGGCGATTTCGGCCGATAGTGAAAATTTTGTTGTCGAGCTCGGAATGGAATTCTGAAAGTGGATGTAGGTTCGTAGTGTCATTTGTGCCTGTGTGTAAAATTTTAGTTTATTCGGACTAGGTTTTGATGTGTTTTGGCATCATTTGTAGAATTTGGTAAATTCTATGTCCTTAGGCTTTAATCCGTGCTTAATTCATATTTTTGATGTTGTTCTATGTGGTTCGGAGGCTCGAATATGTTCGTATGATGTTATAGGATTGGTTGGTAGGTTTGGTTGAGGTCCCGGGGGCCGCGGGTGTGTTTCGGATGCTTAACAAAATAAAATTGTACTTAAGAAAATCTGGTGTCTTTGCTGGTTCTGGTGTTTCGCACCTGGGGAAGGCATGTCGCATGTGTGAGAGTCGCAGGTGCGGAGGGTGCACGCAGAAGCGGAACTTGTGGAGCTGGTGAAGGAGCGCAGGTGCGCATGATTGACCACACCCGCGAGCCCGCATGTACGAAACCTGGGCGCAGTTGCGGAACTTGGCTACTTAAATAAAATGCGTAGGTGTGGTGTTTGAACCGTAGGTGCGAGGATAGATGGGCAGAAAAGGGGTTGAAATCGAGGGTTAGTTCATTTTCACTCCATCTTTAATTTTGATCTCGGAAGAAGGCGATTCTTAGAGGGATTTTAAGAGGAATCTTGTGGGTAACGATTTCTTACTCGAATTTGGTTTTATTACATTATTCTATTTTAGTTTTCTTCATTTAATCAAGGAAATAGAGTGAGAAATGTGGGAAAAGGGGGAAAAGTTCCCCAGTCGAATTTCTAAGTTTTGATCGAGTTTTAGGCGTCGGATTTAGATAATATTTGGACGAGTGGTCTCGTGAGTGAATATGTGTTCTAAATTGGTAACTTTTACCCGATTCCGAGTCGTGGTCCTGGGGAGACCTTTTGGGCGTTTTCCCTAATTTAATGCTTTAGCTTCGAATTAATTAATTAACCTAGTTACTTGTAGTTATATTTACATTATGCAATTAATTTGAATAGATTCAGGACATTCGGAGTTGGATACTCGTGGCAAGAACGTCTTATCGAGTTGATTTGAGTGGTTCGAGGTAAGTGGCTAGCCTAACATTGTGTTGGGAAACTTCCCCTTAGGATGTTTGGTATTGGTTGATTTGTGACCGCATTGTACGTGAGGTGATGAGTATGTACACGGGCTATTGTTGTAAAAATTTCATTTTCCTTCTAAATCATAAACTGTTTCTTCCTTGTTAAACTGCTCTACTAGGTTTTATTGCTTAATTTAGATTAGGAAAGCATGCATATGTATTTAACTGCTTATTTAATAATATGTGCGACATGCTTATGTAGATTCCTATTTCCTTGATTGTGTTTAGTCTAAACTGTATAATTCGATGATGTACCTGTCATTTTATCTCGCGCTCCATATTTACTTTTGGACTACATACATATTTCGGGAGATCCCCCAGCACTGCATATTTACTTTGGGACAACAGACGTATTCGAGGAGATCCCCCAGCACTGCATATTTACTTTGGGACTACAGACGTATTCCGGGAGATCCCCCTGCCTTGCATATTTATTTTGGGACTACAAACGTATTTCGGGAGATCCCCCAGCACTGCATATTTACTTTTGGGACTACAGACGTATTCCAGGAGATCTCCCTATACTGCATAATCATTTCGGAACTACAAGACGGTATCCCGGGAGTTTCCCTATTGTGTTTACCTTTCTCTTAGCTGAGGGCTCCCATAACTGTAAATTTTATGAATTCCTTTAATTGTTTTACCGTAAAATTATATATATATATATATATATATATATATATATATATATATATATATATATATATATATATATATATATATATATATATATATATATATATATATATATATATATATATATATATATATATATATATATATATATATGTATATCCGGTAGGGCCTTGACCTCACCTCGTCACTACTCGACCGAGGTTAGGCTTGGCACTTACTGGGTACCATTGTGGTGTACTCATGCTCTTTCTTGCATATATTTCGTGTGCAGATCTAGGTACGAGCTTTCAACCCCGGGGTTAGTGCGTGTTGCTGATTTCAGGAGACTTCAAGGTACTTCTGCTCGCGTCCGCAGATCCTCGGAGTCCCTTTCTACTCCTTCTCCTAGAGACTTTCTTTATTTATCTTCAGACTTTTGTATAGAGCAACATAGATTATAGAAGCTTGTGATTTAGCGACATTCCGGGTCTTAGGAGATTATTTTGTATATGCCGAGCGCCACTATTTTTGTTTATTTATAATATGTTGTTTTATCCTTTATCATTGTGATTTCTTTAAGTTTTACGTAATATTAGACTTACTAGTCATAATGACTAGGTGTCGTCACGACACCTTTCAGAGGGTTAAATTAGGTCGTGACAAGTTGGTATCAGAGCCCTAGGTTCATAGGAGTCTCGAGTCACAAGCCTGTTTATTAGAGGCTCGCGGATCGGCGCGGAGACATCCGTACTTATCTTTCGGAGGCTATGTAACTGTTAAGAACAATCATACTTCTTTAATTTCCTTGTAGTGTGAGTTATTGACATCAAGATTCTAAAATCTATTCTATTCTTTCACACAGATGGTGAGGACCCGTATTGGGAGGACCGACGATCAGATGCCCGAGCCCCCTGTCAAAGCTGCCAGGCTGGGGTCGGGGTAGAGTACAAACACGCGGTGCATCCCGAGCACCTAAGAGAGCTGCGACGGAGGAGCCCCCAGCAGCTCCAGCTGGGGGGACGACACCGGAGATTCCTATTACTACTCCAGCCCTCCGGGAGACTCTAGCTCAGTTTATGAGCATGTTCAACACTCTGACTCAGGCTGGACTACTTCCGATATCTCTTGCTATATCTCAGGCTTGGGGAGGGGCATAGACTCCCCCAGCCCGCACTCCTGAGTAGAGGGTCTAGGTTGATCAGGCCCCAGAGTATATTCCTATGCCCCTAGTGTCCCTAGTTCAACATGAGACCGGGATAGCTGCTTCTAAGGCAGAGCAGCTCAGACTTGAGAGGTACAAGAAGTACCACCCACCTATTTTAAGTGGACTAGCTTCAGATGATGCTCTGGGTTTTCTTGAGGAGTGTCATTGTATTCTCCACACTATGGGCATTGTGGAGACGAGTGGGGTTTCTTTCACCGCTTTCCAGCTGAGGGGAGCAGTATATCAGTGGTGGCGTGCCTATGAGCTGAGTAGTCCAGACGAGGAAACCTCACTCACTTGGACTCGGTTTTCAGAGATGTTCTTGCGCAAGTATGTCCCTCAGAGCCTCAGGGATGCTCGTCGCGTAGAGTTTGAGCAGCTGCGCCAGGGTGCTATGAATGTGTCAGAGTATGCGGTCCGTTTGAGTGAGTTAGCCCGACATGCACCAGCTTTGGTTTCCACAGCCAGAGAGAGGGTTCGTCGCTTCATCGAGGGACTCCACCCTAGTATTCAGACCAGTATGGCCAGGGAGTTGGAGATGGATATTACTTATCAGTAGGCAATGAGTATTGTCAGGAGAGTGAAGGGCATGTTTTCCCGGGACAGAGAGAAGAGAGAGGTCGAGAGGTCTTGAGAGATTGGTCATTATTCAGGAGCTCGTGCACCAGCAACATGCTATGGTAGGGGTTTTGTGGGTCGCCCTGTTCAATCAGCTCTTCCAGCAGCCACCAGTGTTCCAGCTCCTCCTAGACTCCAGGAGCCTTGTTATGCACCGCCAGTATCCAGTATACCTCCTACACAAGGTGCTATTACCGACCAGTCCAGCAGGTCACGTCCGTGTCAGTATCAACCGCCATGTCCTCCGAGGGGTTGTTTTGAGTGTGGTGACACTCGTCACATGGTTAGGGATTTCCCTAGAGACAAGAGGGGTGCACCTCCATAGACTTATCAGCCTCCACGTGTTCCACCGGGTCCTTCGGCCATTCTTCCAGCCCCAGCTGCTGCCCCACCTTCTTAGGCAGCTCGAGGTGGAGGCCGGGGAGGTCGAGGCCGCCCTAAAGGGGGAGGTCACGCAAAGTACTATGCCCTTCCATATCGTTCATAGGTCTTCGCTTCAGATTCTGTCATCACAGGTATCGTTTGTCTCTCATAGGGATGCATCAGTATTATTTTACCCAGGCTCTATGAATTCATATGTGTCTTCTTATTTTGCTCCACATTTGGGGATATCTTGGGATTCTTTGAGTTCCCCTGTTTAGGTATCTACTCTCGTGGGAGATTCTTTTGTTGTGGATCATGTATATCGGTCGTGTTTGATTGCTCTTAGTGGTTTTGAGACCAGAGCCGATTTGTTATTACTCAGTATAGTAGATTTTGATGTTATCTTGGGCATGGAATGGTTATCACCCCATTATGCTATTCTTGATTGTCACGCTAAGACCGTGACGCTAGCTATGCCAAGCTTACTGAGATTAGAGTGGAGAGGTACCTTAGCGTATACTCCCCACAGGGTCATTTCATTTCTTAAGGCTAAGCGAATGGTTGGGAAGGGGTGTGAAGCGTATTTGGCCTATGTGAGATATGTCAGTATTGATACCCCTACAGTTGAGCCAGTTCCAATAGTGAGGGACTTCCTTGATGTATTTCCAGCTTATCTTCCAGGTATGCCACCCGATAGAGATATTGATTTCAGTATTGATTTGTTGTCGGGCACTCAATCGATTTCTATTCTTCCTTACCATATGGATCCTCCTAAGTTGAAATAGTTGAAGGAGCAGTTTCTAGAGTTGCTTGATAAAGGTTCCATCAGGCCCAGTGTATCACCTTGGGGTGTGCCGGTCTTGTTTGTGAAGAAAAAGGATGGTTGTATGCGTATGTGTATTGACTATCGGCAGTTGAACAAGGTTACAGTGAAGAACAAGTATCCTTTGTGTCATGGCCCAAATCCTAACCCAGGTCGTGATGGCGCCCAACAGCGGGGTTAGGCAAGCCAACACAAAATCACTAAGTGTTACCATTTCCAATTGATTAAGTATTCCAACGTTTACCAGTTTTAAACAACTTTAAGCATGATATCAAAAAGAAATATAATCCGGTGATAAGTAATAAATCTATAACATTGCGTGGGTCAAAAGATAAGCATATATACGAATATACAACCCAAAACCCAAAATTAACGCTACGTGTGTGTGCCAGGAACTAGTGTCACGAGTGTCATGGGCATGCTAACAGAATAACAAAAGGTAATAATATATTCAATCCCACTGCATGAATGAAATAGACGGGAAAACACAAAAAGGAAAACTCTATGGTACTGCTGGAAACCGCCAGAAGAAGCAGCTCACCGTGAAGTCAAATCCACTAGCTCAGGATCTATCTCCGGTATAATAACTAGAAGCACCGACCTTATTACATGTACAATTAAGTACAGAAGTGCAGCATGAGTACATATTAAATAAATATGTACCTAGTGAGTATCTCGTCTAATCTCGAAGAAGTAGTGACGAGAGGTCGACTTGACACTCACTAAGGTCCAACAGTATGATATAAAAATGATAAAATAAAAGCGGAAGACATGTAAGACAGTGAGTAGCAATTATATAATAAGCACAAAAATCCAAGAAAAATACTGGAACAATAACAATGTCCACTTTCTTTCCCCCAAACATCTAATACAAGTCAATATCCATGAAATAATGCCAAATAATCATGCGCACACAGGAATAAGACAACCGGCCGGAGTCATAAGAAAAATATCTATGCACTGCCGAGGATCAAACGGCCCGTCCCATAAGTGCATCTCTCAATGTAATCATATCATATCATAGTACAATTCTCGTTCATGCACTTCCGAGGATCGAACGACCCGTACCAAAAGTGCATTCTCAATTATATCATCTCTGTGCACTGCCGAGGATCGATCGGCCTGTCCCAAAAGTACACCTTTCAATCTGCCGTGGCGTACGGCCCGCTCCCATGAGAGTGGGGGAAATCACACATCGCTCGCGGAATGTAAATTGCGAAGCGGTCACATGCACACACAATAACTTATAAAACTTACTTTCCATAACCAATTCCTTTCAAATCAAAAATTTCCATAAAGCTTCAGAGAAACAATACTATACGTAACATGATCTCATAGTACCTATGGCAATACAAGGAAGCATATAACGGCATTACAAGGAAGCATATAAGGCATGATGTGGGCCTAACTACCCGGACATAACAATGATAGCCGCTACGTACGGACTCTCGTCACTTGGTGCGTACGTAGACCCCAAAACAAGTGCACATAGCATATAAATCACCTATGGGGACAATTCCCTCTTACAAGGTTAGAAAGGAGACTCACCTCGTATCGAATCTACCTCTCGGACCACGAATGCTCCCGAAACTCCAAACTCTACACCCGAGGACTCGCAACTAGCCAAAAGGTGTACAATTATATCAATGCATGCTCAATGTCGGGAAATTATCCTATTTATTCAATAAAATCATCATTCTTGAAGAATTTCTACATTTCAACCCCGGGCCCGCACGCTCGAATTCTGAAAATTCTCGAAGGAATCACTATCTCATAGCCTAAGGGTCATAAATATACAATTTCGACTTGAATTCATGGCCTTAAACGGACAAATTTGCAAATCCCTCGAAAGCCCTAAAGTTCCTACCCAAATTCATGATTTTTATAAATTAGTAGGGGATTTAACTAGATATTGATGTTTAAACTCGGTGCTAATAAGAAATTTACTTACCTCAAGCACTAGGTGGAAGGGCCTTCTTGGAAGCTCTCAATTATCTCAAGGAAGAAGATGAAAATGGGGAATGAGACTTAAATCCCAAATATAACTTAACTGCCCAGATTTCCCTAAACCGCGATCGCGACCAGGGCCCCGCGATCGCGAAGGCCAAATGGCCCAAGCCTTGAGGCCCTTCTATGCGAACGCGGAAAGGGAACCGTGATCCCGAAGGCCAACTGGCCAGACCGCTGCGAACGCGGAGAAGGTCCTGCGATCGCGAAGAGCAAACATGCCTGGTCCCGTCCCACCTCAACGCGAACGCGGAGGCGAGGCTGCGATCGCAAAGGCCCGGGATCCAGACCATCGCGAACGCGGAGAGAGGGATGCGATCGCGAAGGTCAGGGATCCGACCTTCCGCGATCGCGGAAAGATTCCTGCGAACTCGAAGAGAATTCAGCAGCCCAGTCCAATTCCTTCTCCGCGAACGCGGCCCACCGCCCGCGATCGCGAAAAAGGAAACCAGACAGTAAAAATCTAGTTTTTTGAACTTAGCTCCCGGGGGTCCAAAACTCACCCGAGCCCCTCAGGACCCTGTCAACAGGCACTGGCAAGTATACATTCACGATACGGACTCGCTCGAACTTCCGAAACGTGAAAAACAACAACAAAACTCGGAATTCGATCCCAAAACCAAATTAAATCAAGACTTTGAACTTGAAGTTCTAGAATTCATTTCAATGCGCCGTAATGGCCTATACTACTCGGAATGAATACAAATTTTGCGGACAAGTCATAACTGACATAACAGAACAATTCCCGATCTCGTAATTTCATTCGGACCTCGATATCCTAAAATCACGTTCCAAGACAAATTTCAAATTTAAGGAAATCCTTATTTCTATATCGGGTGCCGAAATGCTCCCGGGTTATCGAAAACCCATTTCGAACATACTCTCAAGTCCAAAATCATCATACGAAGCTACTGACACTGTCAGAACTTGATTCCGAGGTCGTTTGCTCAAAATATTGACCGAAGTCATACTTGGCCAATTAGGCCAACCTTAAGGAACCAAGTGTTCCTATACTGTTCAAAGCACTTCCAAATTCCTGAACCACTAGCCCCCGCAAGTCATAAACCATAAGAAGCCGTTACGGGAGGTCCTATTTAGGGGAACATGGTCCGATAACGTAAAACGACTGGTCGGGTCGTTAGACTTTGCCTCGCATCAATGATTTATTTGATCAGTTACAAGGTGCTAGGGTGTTTTCCAAGATTGACTTGCGTTCAGGCTATCATAAGTTGAAGATTCGGGAGCCGGACATACCGAAGACTATTTTCAGGACCATATATGGTCATTATGAGTTTCTTGTCATGTCATTTGGACTGACCAATGCCCCAACAGCTTTTATGCATTTGATGCACAGTGTGTTCTGGCCTTATCTTGATTCCTTCGTCATTGAGTTTATTGACGACATTATGGTATATTCTCGGTCTCGGGAACATCATGAGCATCACTTGAGAACCGTTCTACAAACTTTGAGGGAGAAGATGTTGTATGCAAAATTTTCTAAGTGTGAATTCTGGCTTGATTCGGTGGCATTCATGGGCCACATAGTGTCTTGTGATGAGATCAAGAAAGATCCGAAGAAGGTGGGGGAAGTGCAGAGTTGGCTTAGACCGTCATCAACTACGTAGATCCGCAGTTTCCTTGGGTTGGCGAGGTACTACTATCGCTTTGTAGAGGCATTTTCATCTACTGCAGCACCTATGACCAGACTGACCCAAAAGGGTGCTCCATTCAGGTGGACCGAGGAGTCTGAGGAGAGCTTTCAGAAGCTCAAGACAACTTTAACTACAACCCCAATATTAGTATTGTCTACAGGTTCGGGGTCTTACACTGTCTATTGTGATGCCTCGAGGATTGGCCTTGGAGCGGTATTGATGTAGAACGGTGGGGTGATTGCCTACGCGTCTAGACAGTTGAAGGTACATGAGAAGAACTATCTTGTCCATGATTTCGAGTTAGCAGCTATTGTTCACGCCTTGAAGATCTGGCGTCACTATTTGTACGGTGTTCCTTGTGAGATCTACACTGATCACCGGAGTTTGCAACACTTGTTTAGGAAAATGGACCTTAATTTGCGTCAGTGAGGTGGTTGGAACTACGTAAAGACTATGATATCACTATATTGTACCACTCAGGGAAGGACAATGTAGTGGCCGACGCCTTGAGTTGCCAGGCGGAGAGTTTGGGGAGTTTGGCATATCTTCCGGCTGCTGAGAGGCCCTTAGCCTTGAATGCCCAGGACTTAGCTTGTCAGTTCGTGAGATTGGATATTTCAGAGCCTAGCCGGGTATTAGCTTGTGTGGTTGCTTGGTATTATCTTTATTACCGTATAAGAGAATGCCAGTATAATGATCCTTACCTTCTAGTTCTTCAGGACAGGGTTCGGCGAAGTGATGCTAGAGATGTGACTATCGGTGATGTTGGCGTGATGAGGATGCAAGGTCGGATTTGTGTGCCCAATGTGGATGGGCTTCGGGAGTTGATTCTTGAAAAGGCCCATAGCTCGCGGTACTCCATTCATCCGGGTGCCGCGAAGATGTACCATGATTTGAGACAACACTATTGGTGGAGGAGGATGAAAAAGGATATAGTTGGGTTTGTGGCCAAGTGTCTCAACTCTCGGCAAGTTAAATATGAGCATCAGAGACACGAGTGGATTACTTCAGAGGTTAAAGATCCCAGAGTGGAAGTGGGAGCGGATCACCATGGACTTTGTGGTTAGACTTCCACGGACTTTGAGAAAGTTCGACGCTATTTGGGTGATCATGGATTGGCTGACCAAGTCAGCCCATTTTATTCCAGTATTGACTACGTACTCTTCAAAGAGATTGGATGAGATTTATATCATGGAGATTGTACTCCTTCAAGGTATCCCAGTATCCATCATTTTAGACAGAGGTACATGATAGTAGGCTATATTACGCGATGTAGATGCTATTTACGCTTTAAGTTAACCATACTTTATTGTTGTTTAAATGCAAAATGATAACAAAATGCTCTAATTAGTGTTTTTATGTGTTGCAGGAGTTAATTCAAGTTAGGAAGATACTATGGAGTTTTTTGGAATCAATAAGGTGGATATAAGGCCAATCGAGAAGAATCCAAACGAAAATAAGCAAGACAAAGGCACAGGAAGACTGGACAACAGCCCACTGCGACCGCGGCTGAAACGCGGCGGGACAAAAAATGAAGAAAAAATATGTGTAACTCACCGTGGTTGTGCCGCGTTCATCCGTGGTCGCGGTCGATCTATGAAATGCAAGGAAATCCAGGGACCTAAGGGTAAAAATGGGAAAACTTGTCCTAACCCTATTTAATCTCCATAAACTCATCCAAGTCAGTTTTTAAGCTTGTTTTAGACTCACTTTGGAGACAAGAACAAGTGTGAGAAGACCAAGATACAATTAAAGTTTTCTAGTCTTCATCGTTTATCATTAGTTTTTGAATTATGAATTATTTTATGGTTTTATTGTGTTCTAGTGTGAGTAGCTAATTATTTAGTCTAGAGTTTCGATGAATCCTATTGAGGGATGAACTTCTTGTTATGTTAATATAGTTTTGCCAAGTTTAATCTCTATTTGTTCAACTACGTTCTTGTCGTAGTTAATTGAAAGGATCCTTAATTAGTTGTGCCTATTTAGTATGTATTACTCGGGAGAGAGTGCATATTTAGGTAATTGTTGAACAACATCACTCCCGACGTATGTGAGGAATCAATAACCGAGGGTTTAAAGGTGGTATTAGGGATAACGAAACCTTGGGTGCGATCTAAGTAAGTTGTAATAAAAGCCAGCTAGCGTAACTCGGGAGAGTATGTCTAGTAAATTGTCGCAATTACTCGGGAGAGATTTACGGTAGTAAGAGTGCTCATGATCAATAGAGAAGATTGGAAAAATCTATGTGAAACATAACAGGAAGGAATTCTATCAATAGGGGAAATCATAACCTTAGATCCTTCTCTTTATTGTTTACAAACTCATTCATAGTTAGCTCTTAGTTTAAATAGTTTCATTCAGTAATAGTTAGTAGAAACACAACCAATTGTTATTCATAATATCTTGGAAGTTGATTACGTAGAATTAAGTGAGTCCGCTAACGGTAATTGATAGGTTAATTCCCTGTGGGATTCGACTCTAGGCTAAATACCCGGATTATATTTGCAACGACCGCTTTGTCCTTTTTATAAGACATAGTTGGGCGTGATCAAATTTTGACGCCGTTGTCGGGGATTTAACGGTGTTATCAATTACAGTTGGAAGAAATACAAAATTCTTAGTGTGTTCTTCACTTTCAATCAATACATTGGAATTTTAACGTTTGCTAACTTGGTTGTACAGGTGCATGCCTAGAAACTCATCGAGAATTGGTGAAGTGTTTGAAGCATTATCAGATCCCAAGAAAGTTTTCAAGGCCTTGAATCGAGCCAACCGAAAAAGCAAACAACAACACTCAACTGAACAACTTGAACTATACATGGCAGAGCTGGTGAATAACAGAAATAATGGGGATAACGTGGAAGACCCAAATGTGCAAGTAGTGGAGCCACTTGTGCCAGAGGCTACTCTATATGACTGGGCACAACCCAGGATAGATAATTTGGCCACAACGATAGTAGTCCCGCAGATACAGGATGAATCATTTCAAATCACAAACAACATGTTGTACTTGTTGCAAAACAAGGGACTATTCTTGGGGTCATACATTGAAGATCCTTAAAAGCATTTGAAGAATTTCCTGTCAATCTGCAAAACACAAAGACAACACAACGTGACTCAGGAAGCAATAAAGTTGTTGTTTCCATTCTCTGTGACAGGAGCAACCCAGACTTGGCTAAATTCACTCCCTATTAGTTCCATCACTTCTTGGGAGGGGTTAGTCAAGCATTTTGTGAACAAGTTTCATCCACCCAACAAGACTGCTCAGCAAATTGATGAAATCTTGAACTTCAGACAGAAACCAACTGAAACATTACAAGAAACGCGGGAACAATTCAAGGGGATGTTGGTTATATGTCCGTGTTAATACCCAATTTTTCCTCAAAATATTTTTTATCGCATATATAGACTCAAAATCATGTATCAATAGTAATTGGTATTTTTCCACAATTTTCCTATATTTTTATTTATCTTTAATTTATCCAGCATTTTATTTCCAATAAATAATTACAAAATTGCATTACAAATGATTTCAAAAGAATTTCTTAATTTAATGTATTATTTTTGGCTCTATTAAGACCAAATTATTTCATAATTAGCCAAATTGGTACCTTTTGGCTATAATTACAATAACTTTGCAATTATAGCCTAATCATATGATTTTATACTATTTTTATCCAACAATCAACCATTTGTATTTTTTGATACTAAGTAATCATTTTAATTTATTTTTCTAAGCATGAATTTCATTTTTATTACTATTATCAATTATTTATAAATTATTTTTAGTTAATTTAATTGGGTATTTAACAACTAGCCACCTTTATTTCGATTTTAGCCTAAATTGACCTGATCCTAACCCAATTAAAATAACCCCAGACCCCAAGCCCAATTCCTAAATCTACCCGGCCCAATGCTAATTTAATCTTGGCCCGGATTTAACCTTACCATAATAAAGCCCTAAGACTACCCCCCCCTTCCCCTCTCATTTCACTCCCTCACTCTGCCGTTACATCTCTCTCATCTCTCTCACCTCTCTTTGCTAACCTAAGCTCCGGCCGTTGCCTTTCCGGAAACCATGGTGGTTTCACCATCATCCCAGCCTCATGGCTCCCTCCAACGACGAGTATCACTGCGTTGAGGCCCTCAAGTGAACCAGAGGGGGTTCACTCACCTCCCTTGATCTCTCATGCCATTCTCCGGCCATCCATGACCGTCCAAGTAAGATCTTACCATTTTCGGTTAAAACCGGTGACTTTTGAGTTGATTCTCCTCTTCTCTGGGTTCTCTCTTTAAAACCCTAACTACTAAACTCTCGATTTTTTTAGATCTGTAATAGATATGGACATATTATGAGTTATCTTCATGTTTTCTTTAAAAACTTTTCGTTTTCCCTAAAACGATTCTTTGTCTTCAAACCAGGGTTCTAAAACCCCTTTTCAAAACAGTTTCTTTCTGATTTTTTAGCATTATCTTATGATTTTCATCCTGTTTAAAAATTATTTAAGCCTTTTCCCTTTTGGTCTGACTTATTTTGATAAAACCCTTAGCTTTCGGTTTTAATCCTAGATTCTAAGTGTTTTTTTGATAATACGTTTGTTCAATCTATATATGTGCCTGATTTTCATGAGCATCTTAAGTTTCTTGTGATTTTACCATGTCTTTGCCTATTAGGGTTTTCGACTCTTCACCTCTTTTGCCTATATCATGTCTACTCTGCTGATTCATACTATGTGAATCCTGATTTATGTGATTTTACCCTATGTTCTCTTGTTAGGGTTTCTGATTTTCGTCTATTGTGAGTTAATTCTGTCTGTTCTCATAAGCTTGTGCTAATTCCTCCTAAATCAGTATTGTTTTCTATTTGTGAATCCCTGAATCTCTATGATTGATATTTCACTAATTTTGCATAATGTTCTCTACTGATTTGAGTATTTCCTTAAATGTGTGATGTTTTCCTTGATTAATATTGATTTCCTCACTCGAGGGTTTCCTTACTGATTTCTAGAATATAAATTATTTTCTGCCTTCTTTCTTACTATACTTAGGCTACTATTTTTTTGCTTCACGTGGTTCCTTTCCTTATTTTTAGCCTGCTTATTACCATTTGAGACATGGCTCATTAATTAAAGGGAGTACTTACATTAATTTGATTCTAATTGATGTTTACTTCTATAGTTACTGCTCAACCATTATTTGTTACCTTATTTTCTTCCTATTTCGAAACTATATATACCCTGCTCCGTCATTAGCACAACACGAACACACACTGTTCAAAACTCTCTCTTACACACAAATACTTCGTCTTCTGTTCTCCTTCTGGTTACTTGCTATTGTCAGTCGGCTGCAGCCAAGACTGATTATTATACTCTCTTACTCTTCATTCTGTGTTTGTTATCTCTTATACTGGTATGTCCTAATTTCAGTTTAAGTTTAAAAAACAATATGTTTCTTTTAGCACTTTAATTCATCCTGTTCCTATATGTTTTTATTTATGGTTCTGTTGCTCACCCTGCAATTAGCATGTCTACTTTACTGTTTTATTAGTATGATTCTAAATGTATCCCTCCCTTAGACTCAACATGTTTTCTAAGTGTTACCCCCTTTTTCATGCTTCTTCACTTATGTTTTCTTTGATTCCTGGCATACAACAATCTGTACTATGTGTCGTGCCCCCTTTTCCCCCCTTAAAGCGGAGAGATCGGGTTTATGACATTTTGGACAACTCCTTTTGAAGGTTAAAAGTAAGAGTCGCCACCTAACGATTTTTATGGTGCTAAGGGGACCTATATTAGTTAACTCATAAGACTAGTTTGCATTACCAGAGATTGGGTAAGGGCTTGAAGTTATCCCAAGGGGAAGGTATTAGGCACCCCTCAGGATCCACAACTGTGGCTCCCGACCAAATGGTTTTTGTGAATTCGGAAAATAAGCAAATAACAAGTACGGAAGTTCATTAGAAATTTGAAAGAAATCAAAGGTAAATATTTGAGAAAAAGACGTCCTAGGTTTAAGGTAATATGGATCACATCAATGCAATACCCGATAGGCAGAGCTACACGTGGTATTAGCGCACCGGTCATCATATCCATATTCTACCCTTCCCACCCTGTGAAGGTATTTAGAGCGTGTGTTGGTCACGAATCTTATTGCATTCTCTTACCCGTCCCATCCTATCAGTCCTGGAGGAAGTTAGGACTACTATTCCTACATGGTAGGTACTTGGCTGAACCCCTAGGTTTAAAGGGTAAGATTCTGAGCGACAAATAAAACAGTTAGGATTGCAAAACATAGGGCACACACATAAGCAGATACGAGGCTCATATATCCCTCCACAAGTCAATACACATGATTATCACGACTCAAACATCAAGAAGTCTCAAATTTCAGAACCTAAGACAGGATGGCTACATGTTAATACAATAGCGGGACAAATTAATTATCGAGTTTTAGAAGAAGTAACCTGGTCAGTTTTAAACTATGAATTCTTATCTGCAATTAGCCAAGTTATGCACAGAGAAAACAATGTCCAGTTTTACAAATGTTGATACCTAAGGCTTGCCTAAGTGTGTAGAAATACTCCAGTCGTCCTGTTTTAGCCTCAGGAAATAGTGAATAGTCAGGATGAACCTGTTTAGGCTTAGTCGTGGTAGAGAAGTGAGTATTTAAACAAGTATGGATGAAATTCCTACAAAGCATGATATCTAAATGCAGGCAGGATGTTGGGTATGCAAACCTATGCATGCTGTTTTTTAGATGCACAAACGTTTTCAGTAATCAAAACTTATTTTAGCGAGATATGCCTATCACACGTCCTTTTGACTCGAAACAGTACATACAAAAGCGTAATTTGTTAAGTTATTGAACCTAGCACATGATTTCTAAGTGTCCAATACAGTATGTTTTAACACATGAATTTGGCATAGATAACATGAACATGCTGATAATTAAAGCCCTAAAGTAGCATGGTCTCTAATGCAAATATTTACATTTAATGCTATTGCTTAACTTAACAGGATGTCTAAAGATAGTTATTGTGAACATGCAGAGCAGTAACCTTATAACAACTGTTTTATAGTTACTTAATTACGAACAAGATTTTCAAGTGAGGCATTTGCAAAGATGATGCAGCAATTATAACAGCATTTTACTACGAACATGATGAGTAGGATGAGATGCTGAAATAAATAGGCCTAAAGCATGGTATCTAATGCATGTATGGCAAGTATTCTTAAACATGTGACTATTGCAAACATAGGTCAAAATAAAACCTATAAGCATGTTTTCTACCCGTAATTATACTAAGCATGCATAACTCCCCCCCTCCCGTTTCACTATCCAACCCCCAGAGTTGTTTTTACAATTAATTATTACATACCAACATTGCATATATTACACAAATGGATAAGAAAATTAAGAAGTTACACTATAGGGAGCCTAACAGTAGGCCCAAGTATCCAGATCCAAACATGCCATATGCCATGACCCTTTGTAACCCAGGTGTGTCAGAGTTCCTAAAGACCTCAGAGGATCCCAGGCAGTGCTCACACCGAAGTTCCCTAGCCAGGAATGAGTAAGTGTAGTGTGGAATGCCAACCTTGTGTGTTAGAGCAGCAGAATGTAAAGCAACAGAATAATAGAATCACTCAGTCTTGGCTTTTAGCCGACTGAGTTGCAGGTAAACAGCAATAGAACAGGTGTGTGTGTGTAAAAGAGAACTCAGAACAATGTATCTTGTCCCTCATTTGTTTATGAAAGAGTAGTGTGTATATATAGTTTGAAAGATAGGTATCAAATAAGGTAACAAATAACAGTTTAGAAAATTATGGAAATGCACATCAATTATAATCACATTAATATCAGTACTCCCTTTAATTAAGGAGTCAAAATCAAACGGCAAGATACCATAAGACTGGAATGTAACATATAAGGAAATATTTCAACATAGTATGGGTAAAAACAGGCAATTAAGGCTAGGTTCAGAAAAATCTTAATTAAGGAAAGGTTTGTAAGAATCGATTAAATGTAAGATCAGTCACTTGATAAGGCAAGAGAATAACTCATATGTCAAAAATCAGTAAGGAGTATTGCCATAGGAGATCAATAAAGGCTACCAATCCCAGGGAATCAAGGATTCACATAAGAATAACATTAGCTAAAGGAAATTAACACGTATTACATAGAATAAACATATAATAGGCAAGGACAGGTTAAAATTGAAACCCTAATAAGCACAGTAGAGTAAACTTTCATGCAATCAGGGGTCGAACATAGTATTGACTTAGGGAAATTACCACAAATTTCTATCAATAATGAAGTAAACATAAGATAGGCATGGGAAACAAACTCAGAAGGAATAACGGGGTAAAAAACACAAAAACCTAGAACATACTCATGAATAACAGACATGCGAACAAACTAGATTAAACAAGTAAGCAAGGACAGTTCTCAGAATCCAGTGTCGAGACCAAAATTCGGGTTTTCAACATAATGAATTAGATAAAGGGGGAAACTTGAAGAAATTGTTAAAACACAGTAAGAATCATAGAATGAAACTAAAATAAAAGTAAAAAAAATGTTTTGAAAGGGGTTTATAAAACCCTAGTTTTTTTTAAAATTGAAAGATCGTTTAAAGATGGAAGTTTTTCAGAAAAAACATAGAAAGAAGCTTCGTGATACTGTAGATCTAAAGTATATCTAGAATAAATCGAAAGACATAGGGTTAGGGTTTTGTGGAACCCAGAGAAGTAGGAAGAACCTCAAAGACGCTGCCGGCTAAAGCCGGAGAAGGTTGTAGTTTCTTACTCAAGCGACCGGGGAGGCCGGAAAGTGGCATGGGACCAAGGGAGGCAAGAGAACCGCTCCATGTTCGCCTGAGGACCCCAGGGTATCACTGGATAGGTGAGAGGTAAGTAGATGACTAGGAGATGATGAAGAACCAATGTTTCCGGTGAGAACCAACCAGAGAAGATGGACAGACCCCATCGGAGGTGAGAGACCAAGGAAGCTTCTAGAGAGAGCTAGAGAGTAACAGAGAGAGATAGAGAGAGAACCAATCCAAGGAAAATGAAGGGTCGGTTGGGGTAGTGGTAGGGGTTTAATTATGGTAACTAGGATCTGGACCGTTGATCTTATTTGATCAACGGTTCAGATCAAGCGTGGGGGCTAGGCCGGGTAAGAGCGGGTATTGGGTTGGGTTGGTTAATGGGTTTTGGGTCAGGTGGGGTTTGGTTTAAAATTGGCTAAAATTTAAATAAAATGGGGGCTAAGTGTTAAATACCCTAAAAAATAAGATAATTAATTAATAAAATAGCTAATAATTGTGTAAAATAAAATTAAAACCAAATAAATGAAATTAAGATAATTAATTACTATAAAAAAAATATAAAACGATCAATTGTTGCTTTTAAAGTGGTATAAATGTGTATTTGTGCTATAATCGCAAAAACTGCTGAAATTAACTAAATAATGCCAATATTGGCTAATTTGTGAAATAATTAAGTCCTAATGGAATTAAATAAGATAAAAATAACATATCGAGTAAGAAAGTGATTTGAAATTATTTATAACATCATTTATGCATAATTATGGAACATAAAATATTAAATAAACAAGAAAAGAATTTGATAAAATACGGAAAATTATGGAAAAATATCAATTACTGCAAAGAGTGATTTTGAAAGTAGATATGCAATTTTGAAAAATAAGTTGAGGAAAAATTGGATATCAACACTATGTGCTGTTTAGTTTCTCTATAGTCCTGAAATACATGTTGTACATGAAACCCCTTAGGATTCCTTTGATTATGAGCTTATGTGTAACCCTGCCTACTGTGTCCCTACCCCTATATGCTTTATATGTGTCCACAATCCCTCATCTCCCTGCTTGGGATTGCTGAACTTGTTTTTAGTTCCTGGTTCCTAGTGTGATGTTGAACCTGTTTGAGATTGGTATGTTGTGTGCTCTGGTTGCCTTGCTTTTCTCAAATTGTTTTTACTGAGTAAATTCTTCTATTGTTCTGAAAAACGTATTTCAAGCAAGTCTTTTTCAAATAGTTTTCATACTCAATCTTTTCAAAACTATGTCAAGCACTCTCACTCTACTATTAAACCCTTAGGTTCTGCCCCTCTAATGTGTGACTGCTTTGGGATCCCTATGAGATCCCTCTGAACTATGATGCATTAGAGTCGTCCCTTTCACACTGCACTTACTCAATTATGGTTATGAAAATATGGGTGTGAGCACTACCGGGAGCCCTTGAGGTCCTTAGGGAACTCTGACACACCTGTATTTTGTGAAAGGCTGTTGGCATTGAGAATTCTGGAGATATGGGCCTATCGGTAGGCCCCCTATAGTATAACTTCTTATTTTATTATTCACTTATGTAATTCATTCAATGGTCTGTAATAGTTTATTTGTAAACAACTATTAAGGATGGATAGTGAAAAGGGAGGGTTAACTATGCATGCCAAAGGGTAGAAATCATGCTTTAACTTTACATTTCCTATTTGCGCAATAGAACTCATGTTTAGGACCAACATGTGCAAATCATATCATGCATTAGATACCATGCTCCTTAGGCTCTATGAGTACTGTTTCATCATCTTACTTTGGCACTATGATTATATCACTTAGAAATACTGTTCTAGGATAAATATGTTAATATAAATTGTTATTCATGCAATCATGCTTCATGCTATGCACTTAGAAATCCTGTCTCTAGGGTAAAGGACAACACTAAATAAACTGTCACTTTTGCATATTCTGAAACCGGGCATAATGCTGTGAGCATTTAGAAATTCGACTTTGGTGATTCTGCATATGCATCATTATGCATCCCTTTGTGCATTAGATATCATGTTCTAGGATCACACTCGCTTATTTACACCTAGCTTAACTAGTGATGCATGAAAAAAGGCATAAAAACAGTTTTACTCGATTTCTAAACAACTGGCAATAATCTTGTATACTTGCAACACCTAGAACAACATGTTTAGGTAACACAATTTACAACAGTTTTCTTAATTCTAGTAACTATTATACAAAGTCCCACGCCTAGGCAAGCCTTTGGTGATTAAATGTTAAAACTGGAAATCTGTCTCTTGTGTATGCTGTCTGATTCCTAACAGGTCTTAAAATCAGTAGGCAAACTGATTAGGGCCCGCTTCCGAGTTTATAAAATAAATCAGCATCTTTCTTATATTCTGATACTCATCTAGGCACCATGTCTTAGGATTCCACTTAGAAATACTACCCTTATTTGTGTTTGAGTCATGCTGTTTACATGCATTATTTGTGGAGGTAAAACTGAGCCTCTTATTTGCTCTTTTCTGCTCTTTATTTGCTGAAGTCCTATGTGTTTTGCTTGTCGCCTTAGTGTTTTCTCCTTTATACCTAAGGGTCTGTCTAGAACTGCCTATAGATAGTCCTAAACTCCTCCAGGGCCATTAATAAGGGACGGGTAACATCACGCATAGAGGTCGCTAAATAACACTCGCTTAATAACCGCTAAGGGGTGGGAAGGGTAGATATGGATATGATGACTGATGCGCTAATACCACGTGTAGCCCCTCTCTGAGGGGTGAACCGGGTATTGTACTGATGTGATCCTATAGGATAAATAACCTAGTACCTCCCCTACCCTTTTACATACGTGTTTAGATTATAACTCTTTCAAAACCTTACTTAAACATCAAAGCTTTTCCAAACTCTTTTACACACGTGTGCTTAGATTGCAAATCTTTCAAAACTCCATACTGGTTTAAACTTTAATTTCCTATCTGCTACTTGCTTAAATTCACAAAGTTGTTTGGTCGGGAACCACATTTGTTGACTCTGAGGGGTGCCTAACAACTTCCCCTTGGAGTAATTTCAAGCCCTTACCCTTTCTCTGGTTATCCAAATATGTGTTTGTAAATGATCCTAAATAGGTGCCCTAACGCACTTTAATTCGTTAGGTGGCGACTCTTCGATTCCTTGCATACCCTCTTTCCCAAAAGGAAGCGAGTTGTCCCAATAATGTCAAGACCCCAACTAATACAAAAGGAGGAGTTGAAAAAGGGGGGCGCGACAGCATGTCGACTCTGCTGGGAATTTCTAGGCTTTTACCATTTCTAACCACTTTGTGAATTTGTACTTCTTCCCTTTCCTCTTATGTGCAATTAATAGTTTATTTCCTTCAAGCATTTCATTTTTTTTCTCAAAAGGCAAAGCTGACATGTTTCCTTGTTTCCCTTTGTACTCGTTTTTTAAATTATAACTTTTGTATTTACTGCTTTCACAACGTGCAAATACATGACTACATGCCTTTACTGCTTATTTATTGCATAATCATGCTCCACACCATACTCCACTCGTGCCAAAACAAATCCTATAGAAATTCTTGATGAGTGGTTGCGCCCTTCCTATTTTATATCACCCCTAAATTCAGAATGACTTATTTGCGGTAAAACTAGTCGATCAACGGTGCAGTCGACGGTTTCGTGCCTTCCCCCTTGAGCCGTCCTCTAAAGGTTACCAGTCTAATACCCCATAGAAACCTTACTCTATTAAACTGTACATGCATCATGGTCAAACTTAGCTAGGTTAATGTGTTTTCCACATAATAACCTTTAAGTCAGCCTTGTCCAAAGTCCACCGGGTTTTCATAATCCCAACGGACACCATCACGTTTGTATTGGTAAAAAATATATCCTCATACGTGTACAAATTTTTGATGACTCAGCCAGCCAGGTGGACCAAATAAAACATCACACGTGGACACGGGATAAAAAGGTACGGTCAATGCAAGGAATTAGCCGCGGAAAGATCATCAAAGAAGAAGAGACACGGTCACAACGAATCCGGACGCAATAATGGGCCGATTCGAAGATCAACAATCAATGTCTTTTACGTTATGTAACTCCTAAAATAACAGTTACTATTCACCATTGTAACGCCTCATTAATGTAATAATTAATCATTAAATAGGCTATCATGGCAGAAATACAAACGTTGTACTAGGAGAATATTCCTATAAAAGGGATAAAAATGTAACAAACAAGGGCATCTGATTTCTCGGATACTAAGCTATTCTAATTTTTTGCATATTGCTCTCGAAATTATTGCTACTTTATTCTTTATTTTATTAATTTGATTATCAGT